>OZ023169.1:4308106-4593294 GCA_963678695.2 Diplodus puntazzo | reverse complement strand
GGTGTCTGTGGATCAGTGCGTCTCTGTGGTGAAGATGTGATATCAGCTGATGATCGATGACTGAGCTGTGATCTCACCCTGGTTTAATGTCCTCTCTGTTTCCGTCTCAGGTGTCCACGTTGCCCAGCAGATGTACGGCTGTGAGTGGGATGATGAGACAAATGAGGTTAATGGATTTTTCCGGGATGGTTATGATGGAGAAGACTTTATTGTTTTTGACCTGAAGAGGGAAACATGGATCGCTCCAAAACAACAGGCTGTCATCACCAAACACAAGTGGGATAATAACAAGGCTAAGATAGCACAGGAGAAGCAGTACTTCACCCAGATTTGTCCTGAGTGGCTGAAGAAGTATGTGGACTATGGGAGGAGCGTTCTGCTGAGAACAGGTAGAATCACCTGACCTGATGTAGTTTAATGGACACAACAATCTTCATATTTCTCTTCTGTTTCTAACCAACAGTCACATCACAATTAATATAAACTGACATACAGAGACACACTTTGTCTCAGTTTACACACATTTGTCCTTTTTTTATTTTCTCTCTTCTGTGTTTATGTCCATCTCAGTCTCTGACACTCCTTCTCCTCCCTTTCTCATCTGTCTCTCCCTTCTTGTAACGTGTTCACATATTTTGTCTGTGTTACTAAAACATTTAAAATACCTTCCATCAAACAGGAACAGTAATATTAATATACAGTAAATATTAATAAAGAACCTGTAAACTGTCTCTCTTTCCTCTCCAGATCTTCCCTCAGTGTCTCTCCTCCAGAAGACTCCCTCCTCTCCAGTCAGCTGCCTCGCTACAGGTTTCTACCCTCACAGAGCCTCACTCGTCTGGAGGAAAGATGGAGAGGAGCTTCATGAGGAGGTGGACCACGGAGAGATCCTCCCCAACCACGATGGAACCTTCCAGATGAGTGTTGACCTGAACCTTTCATCAGTCACACCTGAAGACTGGACGAGGTACGACTGTGTGTTTCAGCTCTCTGGTGTGAACGAGGACATCATCACCAAACTGGAGAAAGATCGGATCAGAACCAACAAGGGAAAGACCGGAATCAGAACTGTTGATGGTGAGAAACACATTTATTTTACTGTAACATTCCTGCAGTTCATGTGTTTATATGTGTGTTCGAGTTTTTGCTTCCTCGTATTGTTTTATCGTCAGTTTATTTAATCTAGAAGACTCAGACTAACATTAAACCAAAGCACATGTTCACCTCTGGACTCTTCAAAGGATATCAGCAAATCTAATTGTCCACTTTTTAATTTTTTACTTTGATTAATACAGAACAGTGTCAATTATTAAACACACAAAAGAAGTTTTTTCAGGATGCATTTTTGTTATTATTTTTAAATGAGTTGTTTACCACCTTTAAACTGTAAAAACTCTAACTGTGAGACTATTGTACCATCATTTTTTACCATTTTAGACCACATGTGGACATTTTAATGTGTAACCACAGTTCAGAGATTACAGGCACTGTGTTGACTTCACTACTGGTAGCTTTTGGAAGATGAGTAGATCATTTAAAAACTGCATGTATGTATATATGTCTCAGAAATTCATTTAGAATAAAGTTTATTGGCTAAGTATGCTGACAGTCAAAAATGTGTTTTGATATGATTTTCATAAACTGTGTTGGTTTGTGTTTTGTATGATGGTTTTTGGCACAATGACAGACATACAACTTAACAAAGAGAACAAAACTAGATGAGGATAAAGAAACATAGATTTGTATCATGTACAGATACGATCAAATAACAGTCTGTTTACAGGATTTTGGTCTAGTTGCCAAACGGAGGTTCTCCTCTTTATCTGAACAGGTTTTGACTATTTTCTGTTGTTTTCTGCTCAACAGAGAAAGATAACACGACCGCCATCATCGCTGCAGTGGTTGTTATTGCTCTCGTCCTCCTCGCTGTCATTGGAGTGGTGGCTTACAAAAAGAAGAAAGGTGAGAGGCTCAAACGGAAAGATTGTGTCTTTGTGTCTGTATTTTCCAAGTGAATCAGAATTTGTTTCAGACAACATTACATTTTCAGGCTCAGAGCCACAGTGTCATGATGATATGAGCAGAGAGGCCAGCCTAATGTTTTAGTTAGATATTTATTTTTATTATTTAGATGATCCTTCACACCTGACTGACAACTTCATGACACTTAACAAACACTTTAATGTAGTAAATGGCTCACAGGTAGAGAGAGGAGTCGCAAAGTTTTCTAACTGTTTGTGGAAAGTATTTTAGACTTTTGAAAACAAAATGAGATAAATGGAATATTGTGAATTCCTGTTAGAGTAATGTTTGTTTTTTCAGGGACAGTGGATTAATAAAGTTGTTTTGATAAAGTTGTTTTAATTTAATCTTCAAGAGCAGTTGGAGTGAGCTGTGTGCTCAGGATAAGAAACACGTGTTAAGGTTTATGTTGTGGAGCTGGTTTTTGATCCTACAATGACTTTATCTTAATGATGTAAGAAAGAAGTGAAAGGAAAAAAAGTTGAGGAAGATGATATTGTTGTACTAAAATAACTTGTCTTTGCTTTGTATTTCAGCCAACTGCTCTTCATCCAGTGACAACAAGTCCAACAAATCTGAGCAGTCTGACCCGTCTGAGCCTGAACAGGAGAAAACTCTCCTACCAAACGCATAAACACAGTGAGTTGCTTCATATGGGACATGAATATTCACACCTGTTGTTATGTAAAGCTGCACTAAAGTCTGTGTAAAGGAAACTTCAGTGATTGTTTCTTTATTCACTGTGAAACTTCTGTGACGCTTTGTAAAGAAAATGTTTGACTTTTAATTGATTTCCACAACAAACATGACACTTTTTATATTAAGTAAACTGAGATTAGTTTGGAAAAGTCACAGACACTTTCAGAAACCTTCACATCAACAGGTCAGAAACATAAGAGGTAAATACTTGTTTATTATATTGTTTTCTTTCTGTCTCTTCAGGTTTCTGGATGGATTCTTCACTGGAACAGTCGATGCTGTGGTCGTCTCTCTGTGTTCCTCCTGGTGATGAACCTCCCTCCTCCTCTCTCCCACTGCTCACTGGGATTGACTCCAGTCCTCCTCCTCTCTCCCACTGCTCACTGGGATTGACTCCAGTCCTCCTCCTCTCTCCCACTGCTCACTGGGATTGACTCCAGTCCTCCTCCTCTCTCCCACTGCTCACTGGGATTGACTCCAGTCCTCCTCCTCTCTCCCACTGCACACTGGGATTGACTCCAGTCCTCCTCCTCTCTCCCACTGCTCACTGGGATTGACTCCAGTCCTCCTCCTCTCTCCCACTGCACACTGGGATTGACTCCAGTCCTCCTCCTCTCTCCCACTGCACACTGGGATTGACTCCAGTCCGCCTCCTCTCTCCCACTGCTCACTGGGATTGACTCCAGTCCTCCTCCTCTCTCCCACTGCTTACTGGGATTGACTCCAGTCCTCCTCCTCTCTCCCACTGCTCACTGGGATTGACTCCAGTCTTCCTCCTCTCTCCCACTGCTTACTGGGATTGACTCCAGTCCTCTTCCTCTCTCTGCAGGAGCAGCAGGATAAGAACTGTATGGATGGAGTTTAGTATCACTGTGGGGAGATTTCATGATTTGAATATAATTCGTTGGACACATATTTCAGTCTGGTTGATGCTGCAGCTCTAAATGTCACCCTGTGATCACACACATACACAACATATACAGTAAGGATCAGAACCAAATTTATTTTGTAGTTGTGTAAATAGTTTGTTTGTATATTTTTTTAAAACTGAGAGAAGATTTTTTTTTTATTTCAACTAGGCTGAAGCAAATTATTTAGGTTTTTCTAAATTAATCTGGAGTATGTTGCTGTTTTGTGTTTAATAAAATCTCTTTTGATCTGTTTTGACACATTATTAGATTTTAATTATCGCTGATTTTCTAAAAGGGTTGTGGACTGTTTTCTTGTCTTCCTGCTAGTATTTCATGACGAGGGACGTTTTTCTCTCTTAGTTTGTAAACACAAAAAAATTGAGCAGCAAGTCCAAAAGTCACTTCTTATGTTGGGTGAAGCAGATGAATGTCAGATGAAGTTGATTTCATTCCTTTTGTACTTTTGCTTTTCAATAAGTCCCCAATGGTCCACATGTTGGTGTTTTGTTGTGATTCCACACATATCTGATATATATTTGACTGTAGCTACAAGAATATGAATATTGTAGCTACATTTTGTTCAGACTGTCCTGTAGGAGAGACTTTGTGACTGTAGTTCATTGATATGAAGGACACATGTGAGTGGCTGGATGTGGACGACTCACATCATCTGCAGTCGCTGTTTAAAGACCTGTTTAATTACATTTTCATCAGAATGATAAAATATGTCACTGATTTACATGTTTCTTTCCTGCTTGATGAAACTGACTGAAGGCACAAAATGATTATTCAGACAGATCTTTAACTTTGTGTTTTAAATGCTTATTAACGTTCAGAAGACAGAATCTAATTTGTGTGACATTAATAGACCTTTTTAAATCACCAGGACACTGTTCCATCCCGCTCTGCCTCTCAGGTCATGTTATCATTGTTTCATCCATTCAGTGTTTCTGGTTCTGTGTTGGTTCGTCTCTCCACAGTGCAGACGACCTGATTAGTTTCACCTGCTCCTCGTTATCCTCCCTGCTGTGTTTGGTGTTTGATGTGTGTGTTCCTCTCACTCTGCCAGTTCGTCTTCAGATCCAGTGTCAATGTTTCAGCATTTTTACATGTTTCTTTGTGTTTCCTGGTGTTTGTGTGACCTCACTTCTGCTGAATCTCTGTCAGCTGATCCCTTGATTGACTAACAAAAAATATTTTGGCATCTACATTAATTTATTAGATTTAGTTACTTGTTGCTTTTCAGATTAAATGCTGCATCAGAGCCACATGAGTCCATGTTTGAATATTAAAAAATAAACAAAACACTGATTCAAATAATCCGAAAAATGCTGAACATCAGATCTGATAATGGACCAGGCTGATCATCAATCAACCTGTAGTTTACAGTAAATGCATATAAGTAAAAATATGTAGAATATACTTTAACTTTTGATACTGAGGTTCATTTAATATCAGCTACTTTAAGACATTTAACTCAAGTTCTGTTTGTAGAAGTGACTTTCACTTTTACCAAAATAATATTTTAACACAATGTATTTATTTTTACTCAAGTATGACTTTTGGTTGTTTTATACAACAACTGGTCCTTATAAACTCACTGGGATGATAGTAATAATTTTTATAATCAAACAGCAGCTCATCAGGAAGTTTACAAAGTCTGTGTTGATGTTCATGAGTCGCCTTAAGACAAATGTCAAAAAGTCAAATCTTGATTTTCCTATTATACATTTACATTAATCAATTTTATAAAGGAATAGCTGCCGCAGGAGTTGTTGCGGGATAAAATCAATAATGTATTAATACAGCTTGTGAGGGTGATCGGGAACAAAATATTAATCACAAGACAATCGAATCTGTCAGAAGTTTTGTCATGTTGGTTATAGACTGATGTGGAGTGGATGAAGAGTTTACTGTGTGAAGTCAGAGCTCTTCAATCTGTTAACAAACAACATTTTATAACCACAGCAGCTGTATTAGTGCTCATGACATTGACCTGGCCCAAAGGTTTCAGGTTCTGACAGTCAGTCCAGTTCAGATCAGCTGGTCTTTATTTATGACTGTCTGTCTGTTTGTGTGGCTGCCTGAACATAAATCCAGAGCTGCTCATAAGGAGCGAAAAGGGGAAATCTGTCTGGGGTCAAACTGCTGGGAGGCCCCATGGAGGCAACAATCATCATGTTCATCCTGAATATAAGTGAACATTATATTTATTGGTGCTTAGATAAACAGTGTAGCCTGGTTCATTCTCCTGAAAATGGTTTGAGTCTTTCATGTGTCCTGACCTGAGAAATGTTCTCAACCAAACTATCCACGAGCTGATGTTGCAGTGAATCTACTTTGCTGAGCCAGAACCTGCACATAAATCTGGATGCCAGGAAAGAAAAAAAAGAACAAGAGAGACGTGACAAGAGCAAAAAGTGTGTTGATCAACTTTTGTCAGTCAGCTCAGAAAGCTGCTCTCAGCCGGGCTGAAGACACAAATCAGGAGGCTAACGTTACAGCTAACAGACTCACTAAGAGGCTGATAGTGTCAGTGAAGAAGCTGTGAGGAAGAGGATGATGTTGATGAAGAGACGACGTTCATGAGTTCATGTAGCAGAGAGAGCAGCAGCTTGTCCTGATATGAGTACAGTAGATTTGTGGCGGGCCCGTTCACTGGACCTGTTCAGAGGTCCAGCAGCTGGTTCTGTGTGCAGGCCTGCATAAATCTGTCTGTCACGGCTATTTATGTCCTTTATTTGACTGTTGTTCAGTTCTTTCTCCTCAGATTTGAACACTTCATCAAGCAGTTCTGATGGTTCTTCTACAGGAAGTCTCAACAACACACCATTGATCAAAGGTAACTAATGGCTCTGTCTGTCTGAATCACCACCTGTATGATGGACTGGATGTGTTACTTTTTTTCATGTTTCATTTATGAATATTTGTGTATTCATCAGGACAGAAGTGAGTGACAGTTTGAAGAGGAGGGTGAACTCCACTCTGTAAGACCTCTGTGACACTGAACTTTGTTCTCCAAGAGAAAGTTTCTGCTTTGTGAGAGAAAGAAACATGTTTTACTGCAGTAAAGACACAAACTGTGATCCAAACACACACAAAAGAGTCACAACACCAACAAAACAGGTTGAATATCATTTATATGTGTTTGTCCAGAAAGCTTTGCAATAAACCAGCAGCAGTCAGTCTAACACCTGCTGAACAGAAACAACCTTCTGGTCTTTTTTTTTTTTCACTTTAATTTTTATTGATTTTTCAAATTTTGTATACATACACCTCTCATCCGACAATACAGAAAACAAGCAAAGCCACACTAAAAAACAAAAAAAGAAAAGACACAAAACAGTCCTGTTGGGAGTTGCATTCCTTCCTGTTGTTCATTGGTTCTCACAATTTCGTCCTCTGTATCTAATGTTCTTTCAGTGGTCTTTGTCGCTGATCCTGGCCCTGAAGAATGTCCATTTCAGCCATTTGCCCTCCAGTTGTGTTTCTTGTAATCTTAGGCGATGTGTTCATTTTTCCATCACATAGATTTCTTCTATTATCTCCATCCAATTTTCCTGGGTGGGAAGCTCCGCTCTACCCCATTTTCTTGTGATAGCTTTTTTACCAGCTATTAACAGTATTTTTACCAGGTATCTATCCCCTGCATGGACATTTTCCTCGGTGAAATTACACAAATAGAGTACCTTACAACACAAAGGAGTCTTATATCTCAACACCTCTTGCAAGGTTTTATGAACCATCTTCCAAAACAGTTGAACCTTATCACATTTCCAAAATACATGTGAATGGTCGGATCTTAATGCTCCACATTCTCTCCAGCATGGTAGATTCTCACTCAAATATTTACTCTTGACCTTGGGCGTGATGAAGAATCTGACCAATTTTTTCCAAGAGAACTCCCTCCACATCCGCGAACCTTCTGGTCTTTTAATTTCATGATTAATATCCTTCACTCTTGGAGATGATTAAAATAATCATCAAACTAAAATGTAATGTTGGCTAAACTATATTAAAACACACTGACAGCTCACATTTTCATGTTATTCTGATATAAAGCAGCTTCACTTCTGTTGTGTCCACAGACTGTGTGGAGAAGTTACTTCGGGCAGAGAGTCCAAACTAGCGAACGTTAGCTTCTTTATTCACCGGCTGCAGGGAAACGCCGTGATCAACTCACTCAGCTTCTTGTATCCAACTCCCCTCAGGAGCCCTGTATGGTCTCTAAGCGCCCCCTATAGGCATGAACAGGTTAAACACAGCACCCTGTGAACATCAGTGGCAACACAGTACAAAAGCACCTTCTCACTGATACAAATCTTGCTTATCTTACTTTGTTTCTTTTAAACACCACAACTTGAGTCTGCTGAGGCCTCGGCTGGATCCAGTCAGACCACAATAACAGAACATTGTTGATCTAAACACTGCAGAGGTTTTTAATTACATGATTACAATAGATGAGTTTGTCTTCCACTCTGAGACGGACAGTATTTTAATTAGCTTTGAATTCTGAGCAAATCCTTCTTTTGCAAAATGCTCCTAGAACAAAGACTCAGAGAGAAGAAGACACCAGAAGAAGGAGGAATTTATCAAATCATGAGATAATGGAAACATGTTTAAAGATAAGGAGATAATAAAGCATGTTTTTACATAATCAGAAAACAATGTACAGAATAATTTGAGTAAAGAAAGTTAAAACATGTCAGAGAACTATTTTTAATGAAGCAACACTTTCTACTGGTGTTGGAAATTGTTTAATATGTCATTAATTTTAATTTGGTCATTCACAAAAATAAATTAGGCAGCTGACATAAATACAGACTCAGGATGAATAAAACATCTTTTAAGGGGCTCTGTGGAACTTCTGTGTTGTGTTGGAAGCCGGTCGTTAGTTTATGTCAGCGGACTCCATTTCTAATCCAACATTAGCTGCTGTTGTTCTCTCTTAATAAAGTCACATCCTGTTGGATTGTCACAGAAAACCTGACCCGAGTCCTTCACAAAGAAACACACAGTCCATCAACTTTAAACAACTTTTATGATCCAGGAACCCTCTGACACAACATGGAGGTCCTGGTGGAGTTCCTCTGTGACTCAGTTCTCCTGATGCTGCTGTGTCTCTGTGAGCTGTCATGTTGTGTTCAGCAGCTCTGAACTCTGTAACGCTGCAGACATGATCTCCAACCTGTGCAGCTGTTTGACTGTTCAGGAGACGTTTCTACTGACAAGAAGCTGTTTTTAAGAGGTGAACTGGATTTTGTTCCTCACTTAAAAATGACTCCAGTCAGTTATCATGTGTGGATAAAATATAAAGCAGAAGATAATTGTATCATCTGTGGCTGTAAGCTGTTTATTTAAGTTTCTTCTAAATGTTTTTTGTCTTAAATTTCTCTCAAAGCTTCTTTTATTGGCTCATATTTATTTGTCAGTTTTCTTTGAGATGTTCAATCATTACAGTTGACTTTGTAGAGTGTAACACCTCCATTTTTACTAGAACTTGCACAGATGAGTGTTCCATTAATGAATAAAGTTCTTCTGAAACAGTTAAAAGTTTTCTGTTGTTGTTTATTGGAGGTTCACAGTTGTTTCATCAGATAAAGATTTCATGAAGCAGTGAGGCTGTTTGTTGACACTAAATACATTTTAATTGGTTTCATTTTATTATCTTTAATTTGATGAACACTTTTGACCAGAGTCATTAATAATCCAGATGTTCTGACAGACTGACACCAGCAGAAAGTCAGGTGACATCCTCAGGTGGTTTCCCATCAGCAGTTCAGGAGCAGATACATGGTTCCTCCACAGGGGGCGCTGTCACACTGCTGACACCTCTGTACAGGTGAGCTCAGTGATAAACTCAGGTATTGATCAGCAGCGATCAGGAAGAGCCTCTGTCAACCAGAGCTCAAGCCTCAATGTCACCAACAATATAAACTGTCCAGATAAAAGCTGCGACACGTGTTGTTTTCTCTGACTGATAATCATGAATAATATTGTCTCAGCTGAAGAAGTGACAACAAAACATCTGAGTTTCATTTATTAAATTCAATATCTTTTTATAAAGTGCTTCAAGAACATTAAACGAGCAGTGAAACAGAGTGTAAACGTGCCAAAGCGAGAGCAAAATGAAAAAACAAGCATCAGGTGTTCAAACATCAACAGTGGTGTTACATTTCTGTGGTCGGAGCAGTTTTCAGCGTCCACAGCTCCAAATCAGCTCAGAGGCGTCGAGGCTGAAGGACAGAGCTGAGCTGATCTGAGGTCTGTGCTGAAGAAGCTCTCTGACTCCCTTTCTGCTTTCAGTTTGATTTCTCTGCTTCTTGTTTTCACCTCAGAGTAAAAACACTGAGGTCAGATGTTGTTTCATCACATCTCTCATGTGTTTTATTATTATATCGTCTGTCCTGGTTGTGATTCAGTGAGTCTGCCTGAACTGAGACACACTGACACATGAATAAAATACTGAATCTGGACTTGTTAAAGGATATAAGATGTTCCCCTCCGTCTCATTGATCTGCACACAGATGTGTTTAACACAGCAGATAATAACAGTGTGTACTGCTGCACATCAGCTGCAGGTTTGACCCACTGGGGGGCGCTCCTCCCCACATTTACTCACTGTAACATCAAGAAAACCTCTTTTTAATGTGTTGTGTGTTGCTGATATATTGATCAGGACTGTTTTCAGTCCCAGGTTCAGCCTCACAGAGCAGAAGAACAATCAGACACTCCTGCATCCACACAGACTCCAGAGTGTGTGAGCTGTAGCTGACAGTGACCTCTGACCTCCCAGAACATTCACACATTTCTGCACATTACATCACATCAAGCTACAGAACATGAGCCGAGATGTGAGCAGCAGGAGGTTTAATACTCCTTCATATGCGAACAAAGCTGAGACACTCAAATAAAACCCCGCATGTCTCCTCATCCTCTCACACAGGATACAAGAAGATCATTTTACTTTCGCTTTACAACCTCAGTGGGTCAGTTTCACCCAGTTATAAGTGACGTCATGCTCAGGCTAAATTCTCATTGGCTCAGATGGAGATTGATGTGAACGCCTCACTGCGTTTTCCCCTCATTCCACCCCTGCTGCACCAACAGGACGGATCTGTTTTAGTCTGTGGTTAAAGAATAATATTACTCTGATCAAATCCTCAGGAACGACAGTTCACAATGAAGATCTTGGTGTTTCTGGCTCTCCTGGGAACAGGTCTACATGACGCGGCGGCAGGTGAGTTCACATCATTTCATATCAGCTGGTTATGTTCTGTAAGTATGAATTAAAGGTTTGTTTAGCTCCAGGACTTCATTGCAGATTATAGAAATGTTTCAAACTGATATTGTTAAAGTTGACTTTAGTAAATTCTGTCTGTTCATCTCATAAATCACTGATAGTTTCTGTTAGAAGAGAAGTCCACAGTCTGTCTCTGAACATGGATGTTAAAAAGTGTGTCAATTTCTCCTCTGTATTTCTGACATTATTTTAATTCATCTGATCGATCTCAATGTTAAAATGTCAGCAGAACTACGCAGCACAAAACAGTCCAACACTCAGATGAATAAAGAAAAGAGGAGAAAACATCAGAACAAGGTGTCAAAACAAAGATCGTCTAAAACTGTATTTAGTGAATTAATCAGTTTAAATCTGAGTTGTTCCTGAACGTTTAATTTAGAAATCATGATTATTCTAGAAATTATGAACATGTTTTATATTAATTTAATTCACGAGTTATAATTAACGTATTTTATTGAAACACGTCACTGCATTTTGAATTTTGTGATCAATCACAGCCTGCTATGAAAAAGTATTTTTACTATTAATTTATTATTTGAATTCGATTTTTAAAAAAGCTGTCTCACAGATAATTCCCCAGTTTAACTCCACACACTGAAACAACATCTGCTTTAATGTAGTTGGTCCATACTGAGTTTGTTGGTTGAGTCCAGTCACATCACACTGGTAGAAACTGAACATTTGAGCTTTTACTACAAAGTTTGTCCACCAGAGAGCGATGAAGAGTTTATTTAGAAATGAGAAAATGTCCTGATCAGAGTGTGTCTTTGACACTAAAACAAACTCTTTTTGTTTTTGTTTCTGTATAAAAAAATATGTCCAACGATCAAACGTTATATTTTTAATTACTATAATTTTCTTCAAGTTGTAAAGTTTCAATATCAGCATTAGTCTTATAAATCCAGCACTGATTAGTGCAATACTGTTGAGATATTTAATCTTTTAATCAGAAAGGGACATTTCTTACAATTAGAGCTGTTTCTGTCTGAATAAAGATATTCAGAGTTACATTTAAATATAATTATTTAATTTACATTAATTAGGAACACAAGTGAACAAGTGGTCAGATATTTATTTTCTTGATGGATGTATTAAGAAATAGATATTTATACTCAAACATTTTAAATCCACAAACCCTCTAACACCAACACAAAGAAAGTTAAAATTAATGATTACTTAGCAATGACCATTACAAGAAAAATAGAAAAGAATAAAACAACCTACTTCAAAATCGTAAAAGAAGAAACTAATAAGATAATGAGGAGTGTTGAGTATGAATGAAGAAGAATAAATTACTTCACTAACTGGAAACTAAACAGGAGAGATATCCAGCACTAGAAAAAAAAGTTTTACAAACTGCCTCTTATCAAATGAAGGTCAGGAACACAACTGCAGAAGCTATATATTTGACTTGTTTGATATTTTATTCATAAAGAATACTTTTTAAAGACAAAAGAAACAGAAATATTAAAGTAAAAAGTGTCTGGGGCAAAAGTTTACTTAAAAATGTATTTTTTTAAATTGCCTTTATTGACAACAGATAGATCTTAAATGTGGTAGTGTACTTGTTATTGTTCAGTGATTCATAAAAACTGAAATAATTAATTAGCTTTATCTTACAGTGACTCACTCTCTGAAGTATTTCTACACTGCATCTTCTGGAGTCCCAAACTTCCCAGAGTTTGTGGTTGTTGGGTTGGTTGATGAAGTTGAGATGGTTCACTATGACAGTAATATCAAGAAGGCAGAACCAAAACAGGACTGGATGAACAAGGCAACGGATGCTCAGTACTGGGAGAGGGAGACTGGGAACTTTATGGGCTCCCAGCAGGTCTTCAAAGCCAACATTGACATTTTGAAGCCACGCTTCAACCAAACTGGAGGTTTGTTTATTTTTATCTTTGTACTGATAACATGTTGTTTATATTTTCATTATGTATTTTAGTAAAACGATGTTAAACACACACACACACACACACACACACACACGCACACACATTAAACTGTCTGTTGGAGGCTTTTCTTATCTAAACTCTCAGTCAGACTGAACAGAAACATCACTGAGACTGAGACTACTGGATGCTGCTGTACTACACTGATAGTGTTTCTGTCCATCCCATAATAACCAGCAGAGATCATTAACCCTTTATCTCCACTAGATTAGATCAGAGTGACTCTACTGAAGTGCCCACAGTGAGTTGGTCCATAATAACTCTACTGTAGGAACCTGTTTATCACAACAGTTTAACAGCACACAGCTGATAGAGGAACATCACTGCCTGGTTTCTTAACCTACGGAGCAGGACTGTAAATGGGACACAGGCTGCTTCTGCTGGGTCCTCATATGAGAGGAGGAGCAGCATGTTTTAATACACCTGGCTGACAAGACGACCAGGTGACTGTCTCATTCAGATCAGAGGTTTAAAGAGTTTAACAGGACGACTCCACTGTGCTGACCACACTGTGTCCATCCCATAATATACAGGATATATAGTAGATCTACAGATTAGATTAGATTAACTCCACTGTACTGACCACACTGTGTCCATCCCATAATATACAGGATATATAGTAGATCTACAGATTAGATTAGATTAACTCCACTGTGCTGACCACACTGTGTCCATCCCATAATATACAGGATATATAGTAGATCTAAAGATTAGATTAGATTAACTCTACTGTACTGACCACACTGTGTCCATCCCATAATATACAGGATATATAGTAGATCTAAAGATTAGATCAGATTAACTCTACTTGACCACAGCGTGTCTGTGTCATAATAAACACATGTTGTGCTGAAGTGATTAGTCAATTAATCGATTAGTTGATCAACAGGAAATTTATTGACGAACATTTTGACAATCAAATATTGATTTAAGTCTTTTACTGAACAAAACTCACAAACATTTTCTAGTTCAAGTTTCTCAAATATGAGAATTTGCTGCTTTTCTCTGTTTTATATCGTTATAAATTAAATTCTGTTCAGTGTCGGTCGGACAAAAGAAGATATTTAAAGATTTCACCTCCAACTCTGGAAACTTGTGATGGACATTTTCACTGTTGCTTCATATTTTACAGCATAAACGATTTATTGATTAACCAAAAAAATAGTCATTACATAATCAATAATGAGAAAATAAATTAGTTTGAATCCAAAATATGTAGTAAAAACAGATTCGATAACTTTAAATCTACTGCACTGACACACAGTCTGTCCATCCCATAATATAGAAGAAGTATTTAGAAGATTTCACATTTGGCTCTGAGAACTTGTGATGGACTTTTTTCACCATTTTCTGACTTTTAACAGCGTAAATGATTTATTGATTAGCCAAAAAATAATCACTACATAATCAATAATGACAAGAAAAATCAGTTTGAGTCATAAATATGTAGTAAAATACAGTTTATATTACATTAACTCTACTGTACTGACACACAGTCTGTCCATCCCATAATATATAAAAGAAATGTGATGATTTCACGTTTGGCTCTGAGAACTTGTGAAGAACATTTTTCACAATTTTCCCACTTTTTAAAATAAATAAATGGTTAATCAATTCATCAAAAAATAATTAACAATGAAAAGAATCATTAATTTCATCCTAAATATAAAGTAGAACTACAGATTATATTATATTAACTCCACTGTACTGACACACAGTCTGTCCATCCCATAATATAGAAGAAGACATTTAAAGATTTCACCTTTTGGCTCTGAGAACTTGTGATGGACATTTTTCATAATTTCCTCACTTTTTAAAATAAGTAAATGTTAATCAATTAATCAAAAAAGAATAAATAATGAGGAGAAGAATTAATTTCAGTGTTGAATATAAAGTATAACTCCAGATTAGATCAGATGAACTCTACTGTACTGACCACAGTGTGTTGGTCCGTCACATCAGCAGCATCAAACCAACATCTGCAGGTGGAAACAGCTGCTGGTTGTATTGAGTGATTGACTGATGGATGGACCAATCAGGACACACAGACTGCCTCCCAGTCTCCATCATGGTCCTGATGGTGTCGGCCTCATCCTGACCAGTTGTAGTAACACAGAGCTGAACAGGACACACTGTCCTGGCTGAGCAGCTGGAGTTTAGAGACTCATCCTGGACTGAAACTCTCCTTCAGTGAAGCTTCTAGAGCAGCTTCAGGACAGTCGAGTCTGTAGTTTCTCACAGGAGGAGGATGTTGTTGGACTGATCCACTGGCTGCAGGGTCTCAGTGGGTCTAATGTTCAGTCCAGGATCAGGTTTCATCTGCTGGTCAGGACTCCACCTCAGTGTGTGTGTGTGTGTGTGTGTGTGTGTGTGTGTGTTGACATGAAGCCACACCACCTTCAACAGTGGAGATAAACTGTTGGTCTCAGTGGAGTCAGTGTGTCTCTGTGGTGAAACAGAGGATATGAACTGTGTCAGGATCTCACTCTGTTTCCCAGCAGCCTCTCTGTCTCTCTCTGAAGACGTCCACACTGTCCAGATGATGATTGGCTGTGAGCGGCTTCCATCCAGCCAATAACAGCAGGAGGTGTAGATCCTGATGTTGTGGTGTCTGTGGATCAGTGTGTCTCTGTGGTGAAGATGTGATATCAGCTGATGATCGATGACTGAGCTGTGATCTCACTCTGGTTTAATGTCCTCTCTGTTTCTGTCTCAGGTGTTCACATTGTCCAGAAGATGTACGGCTGTGAGTGGGATGATGAGACTAAACAGGTCGATGGTTTTTATCAGTATGGTTATGATGGAGAAGACTTTGTAGCATTTGATCAGAAGACAGAGACATGGATCGCTCCAACACAGCAGGCTGTCATCACCAAACACAAGTGGGATAAGGACAAGGCTTGGGTGGCACAGACAAAAAACTACCTCACCCAGACTTGCATTGACTGGCTAAAGAAGTATGTGGACTATGGGAGGAGCTCTCTGCTGAGAACAGGTAGATGTCCTGATGTAATTTAATGAACACAACAATCTTCATATTTCTCTTCTGTTTCTATCAAACAGTCATATCACAACAATATGAACCAACATACAGAGACACACTTTGTCTCAGTTTGCACACGTTTTCTTTCTTTTATTTTCTCTGTTTATCTCTTCATCTTCATTTTCTCTCTGCTGTGTTTTTGTCCATCTCAGTCTCTCACTCTCCCTCTCCTCCCTTTCTCATCTGTCTCCCCCCATTTTCTCACCCCTCTGTCCCTCTCTCTTTGTATAGTGTTCACATATTTTCTCTATGTTACTAAAACATTTAAAATGCATTCCATCAAACAGGAACAGTAATATTAATATACAGTAAATATTAATAAAGAACTTATAAACTGTCTCTCTTTACTCTGCAGATCTTCCCTCAGTGTCTCTCCTCCAGAAGACTCCCTCCTCTCCAGTCAGCTGCCTCGCTACAGGTTTCTACCCTCACAGAGCCTCACTCGTCTGGAGGAAAGATGGAGAGGAGCTTCATGAGGAGGTGGACCACGGAGAGATCCTCCCCAACCACGATGGAACCTTCCAGATGAGTGTTGACCTGAAACTTTCATCAGTCAAACCTGAAGACTGGAAGAAGTACGACTGTGTGTTTCAGCTCTCTGGTGTGAACGAGGACATCGTCACCAAACTGGACAAAGCAGTTATCAAGACCAACGAAGGTAAGACTGTTTAACACATTTGTTTTACTGTAACAGTCCTGCAGTTCATGTGTTTATGTGTGTGTTGGACGTTTTGTTTCCTTGTGTTGTTTTATTGTCAGTTTCTTTAATCTAGAAGACTCAGACTAACATTAAACCGAAGCACATGTTCACCTCTGGACTCTTAAAAGGACATCAGCAAATGTAATCCACGTTTACATTTTTTTGTATTGGATTAACAGAACAGTGTCATTAATGAAACAAACTAAACATGTATTTCTGGTTGCCGTTTAAATTTTTAAATAAGCTGTCTACGACCTTGCAAATCTATTGTAGTATTGTACCGTCATTTTGTACCATTTCAGACTGGGTGTAGACATTTTAATGTGTAACCACAGTTCAGAGATTATAGGCACTGTGTTGATTTAAGTGCTGGTCAAGAGGATGAGTAAAATATTTTAGAATCATTTTAAAATTAAGATTATTTTTTGACAGTCAAAAAGTAGTTTGATTATGACAGTCAGACGCTGTCATTGTACCAAAAAACATAAGACTCAACCCAGCACAGACACAAAGCTAAACAAAGACAGCAGAGCTAGCTGAGGATAAATAAGCATGATACATTAATTATGTGCAGACAGGTGGAGATAAAAATCAAAGATAACAGCAGGACAAACTAACACAGTGTCTGTATACAGGTTTGAAGTCTGGTTGGCTTCATGTTCTTCTCCTCTAACCTGCTTCATCTAAACAGGTTGTGACTATTTGCTGTTTTCTGCTCAACAGAGAAGCTCAACCTGATTGCCATCGTCGTCGCTGCTGTGGCTGTTCTCGCCCTCGTCTGCGCTGGGATTGGATTCTTCATTTATAAGAAGAAGAGCGGTGAGAGAACAAAATTGTCTTTTTTCATTTGATTTTAAACTTTCAGAGGATGCTTTTATTGCAAAAATTAAACATTTCCCTGCACAATGAAATCTTTCATAACCAAGTAAACACATTAAGGGTCACAGCCACAGTTTCATTACAGTATGATTATATTACAACGTTGAAGAAAAAAAAATACAAGATCTAAAAAAGAATGGATTGATTTATTAATTGTTTGGAGGGGGTTCTTACAAAAGTCTGGCATTTTCAGCTATAACACATTAATAATTTTTCAAATTTCTTTTTATTTCAGCCAAACGCCCTCCATCTCGTAAGTATCTCTTGGTTCTACTCTTTTTCCTCTGACTTGACATTGTAGATTTAAAAGAGTTTCTTTATTTTGTTAAATAACTTTTCTTGCAGTGTCCGCTGTTTGTAAAAAAAAAAACCCATCAGGATTTGAGCTAACATTGTGTTTCTGACCTTACAGCTGTGAGCAACCCTGAAGTCATGGAGCAACTGAACCCACAAGCCTAGACGACAAACACACCAACCTGAACACAGTGAGTTGTTTTATATTGGACATTAATTCAGATACCTGTTGTTAAACAAAGCTGCACTAAACTATGTGTAAAATAACTTTCTGAGACTGTTTATTTACTGAAACATTAATTTGACACTTTGTCGTTATAAAGAAAATCTTTGACTATCAATTGATTTAACATCAAAAATGAAACTGTTTAATATAAAGTTAAGACATCAGCAGGTCGGATGAAGTGTAATATTAAAAACTCAAACATTAACTTTCAGAAAATCATTTGTTGATGAACCAGATTTAAATAAACAACTTGTACTTCAGAAACATAGCAGGAATGCTATACAACTAAATGTTAACACTTACATGACTGAATCATGGATATTTAATGTGTAAATGATTCTTAAAATATGTGGATTTGTTGTGGAATTTTCATTTTTTTGTAATGTTTTTCCTTTTGTCTCTTTAGGTTTGTGGATAAATTCTGCACTGGAGCACGAAGCGACATCACCACATTCCTCTCCATGAACTGGGAATTCATTCGATATTCATAAAGATATAAACTGAATTAGGGTTGGAAATCTATCAGTAGATGCTTATTGATTGGAATCATTTTGATCATTTGGTCTCAAATAAAAAGTGGAATTTTGTTTGAAAAGACTCAGAAGTTGGCAAATCAAATGAGAATATTGATATATATATATATAAAAAAAATAAATCATCACTGCTCTCTTCATGCATACATAATCAATTTGAAGATTTTTCTCTTTGTCTAAAACAAAAGCATATTTACAGTTTAATACCTCTGGTGTTGGGGTTTTCTGAGAAAATCAATATTGGTGATACAAATTTAAATGTAAATGTTAGCACACATCCCAATACGTGCATTCAAATTTTCATATATATTAAACTACTTGGGCCTGGCAATACGATATAAACCTTGAGATAACAGATATTTGTCAACCAAGAGAGAGTTGTCCATGCTACTGCATGCTATTTATACTAAAAAAAGCTATTATTTGGTTCTCTGGTTGTATCAGATCACTGGAGGCAAAAGTGCAAATCAATCAGCAACATCCAAAAACATGCTACGAACAATAAACATCCTAAATTATCTGCAGGTGTAAATGGTTGTTTATCTGTTTTACTCATGGTGACTCCAGTCCGCTGTGAGGCTCAGCAGGATGCATTGGGCAGGAAAATGAATATGTTTTTTATCACTGTGGTGAATTATCACAATTTTAAATTCATTTGATCTGGTTAAGACTAAACCAAATGGTAAATTTGGTAAATGGTTTCCTGTTTTAATTTCCAGAAAATGCACATTATGATATATACAGCAGCATGAAAATACATAAACAATGATAGGTTATATCCATGTTGCCAGCCCAAATTTATTTTCCAGATGTGTAAGTATGTTGCCTGTATATTTCGTTATGAGTGAATTTAAAGAGTTTGTTTTGATTCAGACCAGAGTTGTCGGGCTAGGGTGAATAATTTATGTCTGAGTTTGTTTTTTTCTTTATTAGATAAAAGTATGTTGTTTTTTGTTTCTTAAAATCTCTTTTAATCTGTTTTGAAATATATAATTGATTTTTGCTGATTTTCTAAAAAGGTTGTGGGCTTTTTTTAAGCTTCTCAGCACACTGATTTTTGCTCGTTTTAGTTTTGTTAACAGAGACTTTGAACAGCGTTGTTCAAAATTGTTTCCTGTGTTTGGTTAAGTAGATGAATGTCAAATGAAGTTTCTCTGCTGTTTCATTCTTTTTGCACTGTAATTTTGCTTTTCAATAAAGTCACAAATTTTCCAAATGTTTTTGTCCTTTTGTGTTTACATATAAAGTGCATTTTTACACATCTGTGAAATAAACAGTTAAATCAATACTACCTGCATGTTCACACACCAACACATGACTGACCTGGAGATATTAAAGTTAAAGAAGCAACAACAAGCTAATTATTTTCACTTTATAGATAACTAAAGGTTGTTTTTTTATTTTTATTTTTTAATTTTTAACATGAAAAACATGTTTTTCAGAGCTGGAGACCCTTTTTGTAAAATCATTCTGCATTACTTTGTTGCTCCCTCTGACCAGAGAAGTCTTACAATTAAAATATTTTATTCATCATAAAATTACAGAAAAATAGAGGAAAAATATTTCTGTTTCCCACTACTGATTAATGTAAAGCGTGTGTTCACACTGCGTGTATCCACACTAAAGACACATCGTGGTCATTTGGTTTTCCCCTTAATAAACCTGTTGCACTGAAATCTGCCTGGCAACTGCCCGAAAATATCAGTTCTGTGGCTCTTCGAAATCAGCTCTTCTTTGCTAACAATATGTCATGTGCAGCTGGTTAATGATACTGTATAAGCACTATGCACTAAGAGGTGCACTCACTTACTAGTAATTATGTATCAAACAAAGCTTTGGTAACATTTTGTAGTCATGTTGCCAAAACTATCCTTGGATTTTCACAGTATTGAACTGATGGCCCTCTGATACCTACAAAGGTTCATTTAAGGCCAAGAAAAACAAACAGATCCTCTTTAGAGCTCGTGTTGATTAACCAGCTTTTTAAAATTAAGACCAATACCTTCAAGGGCCGAACCTGTGTGGCTGAGTTCTGCATGGTTACAGATGACATCACAGCTCAGTTTCATATTCTGTGTGAAATGTTCTTCATCATGTTGTATCACCAGCCTACCTGATTTTTGAAGCAACAGTTTCTTCATGTTTGTAAAACATACTGTGACAGTTATCAGTAACACTGAAGAGCTTTAGACGTCTCCCTCAACAGGTTTGGACAGATTTAATGTGCCATACCTTTGGACAAAAGGTTTGGCACATCCTGTATGATTATGGTCACATTTTACAAGACGCCCAGTAATAATTAAAAATTCAGTAACAATCGGGTGATGTGATCTTCAATGTGTCCTCTAAAGATCAATATAAAAGAACCGTACTTTTATATTTACAAAAAGTAAAACAAAGACTATGTCAACATTGTACATGTGTCAAGTGTGATGACACAATCACACAAGTTAATGTTATCCACATGTCAACATATTTTTTTTTACGAGTAGCTGGAAATGTCTTACTTTGTATAACAAATATGTAATTCTTCTAATTTCAGTGACATACTTACACGTATGAATGTTCTACCTGACATTTTATATCAAAACTTAACATCATGTATCAGTTCAGGTAAATAACTACAGGACCGAGCAGTGAGATGAACAACAGTCTTTATTTGGATATCTGAGTTGTAAGATCTTTACAGGATGTCAACAAACCACAAATTACCACACTGAACCATGTAGAGTATCAACATGTACAGTGTCAAGGTTACATAATACAACTAACAATAACCAAACCAACATCTAAACAACTTAATGATGACAAATAGATCCTGCAAAGTTGAGGTTCATATGTAGGAAAAAAAAACTGTTGTAAGTAGTTTTGTAAAATCTGACATTTCATTTTCATTCCAAAATCAGACACAGACTTTCTCTGGTCCCTACAATCTGCTGCGAGACGAAGAGATTCATTCCTTTAACAAGTGTGAAATTTCACTTTGGAAAGACACAAATCATTGGACCATGTTCAGAGAGCTGAGGTTGATGTGCGTTGAGGGGTCAGAATCAGAACATTCCCTTCCTGTAGCGGTGGATCAGCTCTGATACGTCCTCCTTACACACCTTAATCCAGCCATCCTCCTGCATGTGGTACACTGAGACAAGCACACAAACAAAACACAGACATGAACACACAAATACACACAGTCTTTGCTCAATCTATTTATTTGTTGTGCACGTTGTGTTTTTGTTTGAATGTTTGAGACATGACAGGAAATGAAAGGAGAGAGAGAGAGAGAGAGAGAGAGAGACAGGAAGTGGTTCATCCCAAAGCCCAGTTTAGTTTGTCTTTGTTTTGATTAAACTCTTCATTTTGTTTATTGTTTTGTCTGTTTTGTGCACTTGTCACAGAGACATGTGTGGTTTGTTGTTGTCGGAGAGGCTGTATGTGTTAACTTTATAATGTTGATTTGATGTTTTTTGGGATTCTTTCATTTTATTATCATTACTATTATTTATTTTGATTAAATGTCTGTTAATTTTGATGTTCTAAGTGTCTCTAAGGATCCGCTTGACAATGAAATGATGCATCTCAAGGGGTTCGAATAAAACTAATAATAAATACATAATTACCACAAAACACAAAGTGCAGTTGAAAGTTATGTAAATGTTGTTGGTTTTGAAGGTTTGATGATTGTGTCAGATGAACAGTTAAAGGATCACCATATTAATACAAATCATCCTGAGGGAGACGTGAACGTCTCAACCAAATTTCATGGATATCCATCTGAAACTTGTTGCAATATTTTAATAAAAACGTGTTAACACATAACAATGTTAGCATCATGATGGTGCTTTAGGACAAGTCATGTAGGATTCATCTTAAAGTAACATCTGCAAAAATGCACTGACAGATCAGCTGTTCTGACAAACAATTACTGGTGTGACCAAAAATAATATTTTAGAGAGAGATACAAGAAATAAACTACACTCACTGTTCACCACTCCTCCAGAGTAAGCATCCCTGTGTGTAGCGTGAGCGATGCCCCGACGGCCGAGCTCATACGCCTCCTCCACCGTCATGTCTTCCCGGTAACCGCTGTCCACCACACCGTAGGCGTAACTGTTACCACAGCCGGTGGAGAACATTCGACCAGACAGACGCGTCCCGTTATCATCCACGTAGTACAGACCAGGACCCTGGTGGAGAAGACAGTCATTCACAGGGCACCAGTGTGATAATAATACCAAACTTCCATTTTAAAGTGTGACATCACTGCTGTCTTTTTGGGTGATGTTTAACATTTAATGAGCTGCTCCATCATTTAGTGTACACTTTCATCTTCTTACTGTCTACCTGACTCGTTAAAGGAGTTATACTTCAATGTGTACATTTTGAGATATATCTTATTTCTTTGAGACTATGATGATGGCGATAATAACACAAGTAAAGTGACTTCTCGTCCACCAACACAGCCACAGCTCACCTCTTTGTCCCATCCACAGATCATGCTGCCCATAGAGAGGCCCATGCCTCTGTAACCCAGCATCATGTTGGACAGCAGCTTGGAGGCAGCAGCCACAGAGATCCTGTGGTTGTTCCTCAGCCTGTACAGCCTGGATTAAATAATAATTGAACAAGATATCAATCAATTCATATGGAAATCACTTAACAAATCAATCAGCCCTGCATGTAATCCTGGTTGCCCTAAACCTGTAGCCTGACAGCACTATAGAAATACTGTTTTTTTCAGTGTTAGCAGTCTCCTGGATTTATAAGAATGCTTCAAATACTTTAGATTTAATTGAATTATATTTGGGTATTGCATGTATGATTTCATAAAAAAAGGGATAAAATGAGTGTAAAGTGCTGTAAATCTGCATCAGTTATAATTATCATCCCTCACCGCGGTCACACATGATGAGTGATGTCCTGTCTTGGGTTTTTTGTCTTGTGAATTTTGGGTTTTATTTTGAAAAGTAACTCTCTTCTAGTTTCAGGTCTCTTGCCCTTCCTCTTGTGTCACCGGTCTGGCGTCTTCCCTGATCCCTGATTGTTTCCACCTGTGTCATCCCTCCTCATGTGTATATAGTCTTTGTTTTCCTCTGTCCTCGTCGCCAGAGTGTTTCGTTCGTCACTGTCCTTGTACATCCAGCCTTCCATCATTGTCTTGCCAGTGCCACGCTAAGTTCCAAGTTTGTTCTCGATTTTCTGTTTGCCTCTGAGAATGAGTGATCTTTTGCTTGTAATTTTTATGTCAGCCTTTTGAGCTAGATTTCTGTTTGTAGTCTTTGCTTGCCTCCGTTGGAGTGCCTTTTCTTTGTACCCTTTTCAACCTTAGTGCAGTTTAGTTAATTTTTATAGCCTTTTGATTTTCCTCACGGTGAGTGAATTTTTGTTGTTTAAAGTTTCGTAAGTTTTGCTATTTAGATCAGTGTAGATATTAGTCCTAGTTTTCCTCGTGAGAGTGATTTTCCTGTTCTTTTCTTTTGTTCGTGTTTTGCCTGCCATAGATTCAGAAAGTGTTTATAGCCTGTTTGATTTGTCACTCCTTTTGATGAGGGGACAGTCCTGAAATAAAGCTTGTCTGAACCGTTCGCCCTTCTGCTTCTGAGTCCTCTTTCCAGCACCTGCCTGACAATTATGTTTTAAAATTATGGTTTGATTAGTTATAGTAACTGGCCAATATGGAGTTTTAAACCTAGGACCTCCTCACTGTGAAGTCACAGTGAACCTCTTAGCATCACTCAAATAAAACAAATTAATTCAGTGTGTCTCCAGTTTTTTTCCTTCTGATTGACGATAAATCGCTCGGATGTGCATCCAAATTCCCAACACAACTGCCTGCATGCAATACATGACCAAACCCACAGATACAGGGATAAAAACAAAGCTGAATAATTTTTTAAAAAATTGACGGACAATGGAGCCAGAATTCAAAACACTGCATGATGGACCTGCATTCTTTGGCCAGCAGTCTCTCCCAGTACTGGCAGTCTGCAGCGCTGCCCGACATGGTGCCCAGCAGGTAGGGGTTGATCTCTATGACCTTGTTGACGTCGTTGGATGCTGCACACGAGCAGAGACAATTATTAATGAAGATTATCGGCCAGAGCATCATTGGTACCCATCAGTGATTTCATACAGAACCCAAAAGATACGAAGAGACAACATCCACCCCAGACACACCTGTAACCCTGCTGCCAACTGGCAAAAGATACAGAAGTAACTTCTGAACAGCTTATTTTCTCAGGATGTGAGAACCTTCATCATAAATAGTTTATTTTTGTGACTTGATTAATGAGTCTGTATAGTTATTGTGATGGCCCCAAAGACTGGTCCTGTATATACTGTGTGTTTTTTATGTGTCTTCCAGGTCTCAACCAAGTTATCTATTAACACCTGGCCAAGTTTTCCCAGCTAGTTGAGCGCTCCTGTCCGGACACCAGTGTTCAGCTTGTCAGTCAGTCTGTATGTTCAGCTTCTCCATCCTGCACCATGCACTGTTGTATCTTTTCTTCTGTAGCTATTAGTTACTTTGTCACACTTGTCTTATTTAGATTTTGTGATATTATTGAGAAATCTGGCCTGAACAAGTGACTCAGTCCATGCTCTCTAAATTTGACATTTCAAAGCTCCATCCCTGTTTGAGACCTTTGTTACCTTTGAGTGATCAGAGGGTCTTGTTGATGGGGGCCAGGGAATGTGGCTAACTGGGTCCTGTCACTCTCTGCCTCCCTTCTTTTATTTACAGAAGCTAATACCTGCCAGGTTTTTCTAACCTCTTTCAGATGTGAAGACAGAAAACCCATTTTCACACTTTCCCAGATGTGAGTATGTACCTAAGTAACGTCCAGCTGATGCTCTGGAGTCCACAGCCACGATGACTCCATGTCTGAACTTGAAGGCCAGAGTGGTCGTACCGTGGTTCAGCTCTATACACACACCTCCGTCACGGCTGCAGGACTTGATGAACCCTGACGGCTAAAATGAAATTAGAGAGGGTACCTGAGTGATGTGTAACAGCGCAGTGTGTGTGTGTGTGTGTGTGTGTGTGTGTGTGCGTGTGTGTGTGCAAGAGAACATGAGACTGGAATATCCATCATAACCTAATATTCTTTGACAGTAACTTTTGATTGTTAAGAAAAATGCGTACTGTATGTCAGGACGCAAACACACACCAAACACTGAAAACCACCGACGCGTAAAATAACTTGACCCACGCCGCGTCTAACGCGTCATGCTGGTGTCAAGTTTGCCGGATAAGACCGAGTATATATATTTATTACCAAAACTCATGATACTCACGTCTACACCCAGAGGGACTGCAAACTCCTGGGTTTTGGCCCCGAAATTGTAGTGGTTGGTCCGGTCGACGAGGTGCGTCTTCCCTCCAGGATGAATCTGCCTGCGCAGCTCAGAATAATCTTTAAAACCGCTCACGTCGAAAAGAGCCATTCTGTATTAAACTGGATTAACTATCTTCTGTTTATATTCTACTGCTGAGGTGTTAGGTTTTACAAAACGACGAAGCTGATTGACAAAGCGTCGCGGATAGCTAATTTCCTTGTGCGTGACAGAGAATACGAAAGTGAAAGAGTTTCAAATAGTTTTCTAAATGCGCAAAATAACAATTCCGAAGTGTTCAGCGACACATAAACGATGCGCAGCTAATATTCTGGCTTTTCCTCGCTGTTTTTTGTAAACAAAGTGAACTTATCAACATTAGAAAACAAAGACTACAAGAAAACCTCCATGATATTCATCTTAAATTTAAAAAGGTGGCTGAAGCCGGATAACCAATAGGAGAGCGCTGCAGCTTTCCTCATCATCCGTCTCTAGGCAGAAATGCACCACACAGGTTTGTTGAAGCCCGCAGAGGTGAACTAGGCTGCAGAACTGATGCCTGTGACAATGTTTCAAGAGAAGGCATCTGTGTAAAAGTACATTTTCTAATGCCTTTTTGTAATATTATGGATAAACCAACATCACATCACGTTTCCTTTAATGTGTTACCATAAGTACAAAGCTGATGTTTGGAAAATTAATTATTACAGTAAGTTAATAAGCAGTCTAAATTGATACACATTGCAAAGAAATCAGGCAGGATTCAAACAAAATGTTTATTCAGTAATCTTTTTTTTATTCCATTTTGTGAAAACATGTTGCAATCTTCTCATAGTGGTGTAATAGCAGTCTTCCTGTTAACTGTGGAGCTGCAGTATCGTAGTTTCTGAACTACAGTTCAGTGAAGCAGAGCAGCAGAGTAGAAACCATGAGGACAGTGAAAATTAAAAGTTTGAGATGTTTCACTACGTTTCTTTAAAATGTAATATGAATGAATTAAATCCTCTGATGTTTTTGTGTTTATGTGGTGTGACGGTGCACCGCGGCTCAGGCTGTATCCATCTGCTGCACGCTCTCCTGGACCACCTCCAGCTTTAAGGGGACGACTTTCTCCGTCATAACAGGCGTCGTGCCCGGACGATATCTGTACTTTATTTTCCTAGAAGAGAAGAAGAGATATGGAGAGATTGTTACATTTTAATTAAATGGTGAGTTAATTTCTGACACTGAATCAGAAACCTAGTAGGACCAGGAGATTCAGTGTGTCTTCTTTTTGGTGACACTTCCTGACACACATTACACATTGTTGGTTAAAAGAATGAATCATATTTTGATTTGGTTTGTTTATTCCAACCTTTTATTATTCTACATAAAATAATACAGACTTTTCTTTGGGTCACTGCATGACAAAAGCGGTATATGTGTTTTCCTGTGTGTCTATGTGGACCAGTTTTTCTTCGCATTCTCCACTTTTAAAACATCATGCTTTAATCTGGCATGTGTGGCACAGCTGACATTAATGCATTAACACACTGACAATGACAAATTAAAGATATTCACAAGGAAATCTAGAATAAAGGAGTTAAAATCAATTAAAATCCCTTTAAATATTGAGCCACTTGATCCAACTCATCTTTTTGGAATCTACCCAGAGAATAGATGTTGAGTAACCTCATACCTGTTGTCTTTGTACTCTGACTCTTGGTAGGGTCTGATGTAGTCCACTCCTTGTCTGGTGATGACACATATATCGATGTTGTTGCCTGAGCCGAGGTCACTCATGATGCCCGCATGGATTGCAGCACGCACCAACTCCTTCGCCTCCTCCAGCTGAGAGAGTTTGAAACAGATACATAGAGAACATGAAGGAGAAGACAGAGGCCGGTTTTTAAAATCAGTCTGCAGCAATTTCCAAATACTCTGAGGTTTCTTTGGCCTACAGTGCAATTATTCGATTAAAAGACACAAAAAGTAAGTGTCATAATTTTGTGAGCATGCCTCAATCATCGTCACAGTATTAAACAGCTGTACAAGTAGCGTACCTCCAGGTCCAGTTTGAACCCATCCTCAAGAATCCCAAGAGCAGCCAGATCTCCAGATCCTGCACGGACACAAAGTAAAGTCAGATTAAACAGACTGGAGGTAGCATTATATACTATATATATAATGGTAAATCATAGATTGTCAAAGTCATGATCTTCATACAGTATAAAATAAAGCATTATTAGCAACCGTCGACTCAACTGAAAGGACAGAAAAGAGCAGCACAGTAACAGCGCCGCAAATGCACAACACATACCCATTGAAAGGTAAGGGACCTCATTTACACTCCCGTATGGTCCCACTGTGTACAGGTGGTTCCCAGTGCAGTCGACTCCTCCCAGTATAAGATTGGCACCAATTTGGCCGTGATACCTGAGGAGCACAGAGATCAGAGCACAGGAGGCCTGACGATCACCACAGTCTTTATATTGAGCCAAAATATGCATGACAGAATTACAATATGATATTCAAGCACATTTATTGATATAAAGCAAAATTAGAGAAACATACAGACTTGCAGACTCGACTACGCTCTGCTACCTTGTCCTCTAACCTCTTATTCCCTTTGTTTGCTTATTAAATATGATAAAACAGTGTAAAAGTTTAACCATAGCTCAGGAACTTCTGTGTGTCAGTTATATGAGGGATTGCCAAATATTACTGTAATAGGAGTCCACTGCTTAAAACATATCTTTTCCAAGTGTAATGTGTCATGAGATCACTTAGACACATTTTGAAGGTAGGAGCTGTTATACAGGACATACAGGTGCGTGTCTGGTGTTACACAAACCTGTACAGCATATCCTGCAGTATGTTGACGGCCATGATGACACGAGGGTTCCTCCCGCTGTTCAGAGAGAAGATGGTGAGGTTGGAGGAGAGAAGGTCTGTGGTCTTCTCTGTGTCTGCTGCTGTTCCTGCTCCACAACAACTAGAGAGGGAGAGAGAGGAATAAAAAGATAGAAACGAGGATGGAAAACATGAAAAAAGGAATTGGTAAGTCAGAGAGAGAAATGTAGGACATCTCAAGTAAAGACAGAAAGTGTTTTAAGGGTAATATACAGTGTCCCCCTAAAAATAGAAGTGCATTGAGCATCATAGACTCATAACAGTGAGAGCATACCACGGCGGACTTCGCCGCTTTTGGTTTTAGTGTGACATGAATGAGACGTACTATATATTCGGAGCAATGTAGTGGATCTTTGCACACATCTTGTCGGCCACCACTTCATCAGAGGTAGCTCTCGTGTCCGCTCCCAGCACGACCCCATCCTGCACCAACACAGAGGAATTGGGACACTCGTAACCAAATTTATGCCATTTATACATTTAAACAGCACATGTAAACTCTACAAACACTTAAAATAACTATCATCAAGTCTCTTTTAATGTTTTCTTGAAAGTGGTTCTGGTTTTTGTTATAATAATCTGATTTGGTAAAGAGAAATAGAGAAAATAATTGACAATGAAAATAATCGTTAGCGTTGGTAAGCAGAGTGGACATTCATTTGTAAAAGTTAAGGATTGTTGCAATGCAAGTGCAAATAGGGACTTACACAGACTGCATTTCTTTGTCTCAGCCCATATACAGTTGAATCTAATCAAAACAACTCTCCCTGTTCTATCCAGTGATGCTTCAGTATTTATTTGTGAGTGGCCTTTTTAACAGCAACATTATTGAAACAAGGAAATACCAAATACACAGAATTCTGGGTATGTTAAAGTTGGGTCATTGTCTCCTGGACTTTACAAAACAACGTGAGTGATGTTTACAGGATGGAAACTACAGAATCATACATGATAACTTACTTTGATGTAACTCTGGTTTATTAATGTTTTTATCAGTGCAGTTTAAACATCCATACTCGCCTTGAACACAACTCCTGCTATCGTGGTGCCAGTTTTCAGAGGTTTCGGTGCTTGTCCTCTTTCAAATAGACCCTCTAATGCAGCATTCCTGGAGAGGGGGAGTGAGGAGAGGGAAAAGGGGGAGGGTAAAGTGATGAATTTATATTTATAGTTGAAATAACCGTGAACACACCGTCATTATATAGTTCAATTGATTAAACCGATAAACAAGCAAGAAAAAGTTACTTTCACTTTTGAAAGCGATGTCAGCTCTGCGTCACGAACAGTTTTATTTCATTTCATATAATCGCTGAAACAGTCTGCTGCTGAGAAAACACAAAAAGAAGCTCATACCTCGCTGCGTTGTCGAAATTAAACCCTGCCGCAGGAGTTTCGAGGACATTTGATAGCGCCATACTGGATGTGACTGCGTCTCTCTGCGTCGCCGTGCGCCTGAGGTCGCTGTTTGGAGCGTCACCTCTCCTTCCTCTCTTTCGATTTTGAAGTAAAAATGGAGAAACACTACACGGGCTCTCAAGTCAAAGGAGTCAGCACAGGGGTGAGTAAATCCGGCAGATCACTCGTATCTTAACCTACTTACGCAGCACCTTTACGCGCCTTTACGCGTAAAAAGAGCGATAACCGCTTTCGCCGAGGAGCAGGTGATGCTATACCTGAATCTTAACACACAATGAAATAACATCGACTCGACATTCCACGTGTTTTACTATCAGTAATTAGTTCTTGTTAGCCTTGACTGAGCTCAGTCGTCACATTTCTTCAAAAAACGACCCTGCCTAAACTTTCATTTTCAAGTTTAGCCCCTGAAAAACCATGCCGTGATAGAACTCTATATCCCACAATTCATAGCACCACTCAGTCGCTATGAATGAACAGGCAGGCATGAGAAACACGTAAACCAGTGATGCTGAATAACACAGTGCTTTACAGTATTTTGTCTTGCTGAAGAATATTAACTCACCAACAGTGACGCTCTCCTCCCTCAGACCACCATCCTGGCTGCAGTTTTTGATGGAGGGGTCGTGATTGGTTCAGATTCCAGAGCTTCCATCGGAGGGTGAGGATGCTCTGCTCAGACACACTAAGTTTCCTTTAGTGTTGTGCACATTCATGATAAGATAAAATCCACGAGTTCAAGTTGATGCACAGAAACGAAACTCTGCTGGATGATTTTTTTTTTAGTATAAAACCATTGAAAGATGTATTGAACTCAGTAAATACGTTACAAATGTATCAGTTATGTCAGCCAACATCCTGCAAATTTACACAGAGTTTTGGATTTTGTCATGTTGTTTTAGGCAACATGACAACTTCTCAGCTCCAGTAACTGTTTACATGTTACAGCTATCCAGTAAAAGCTAAATTTTACATAAACTGTAAAACATCCCCATTTTTAATGTATTGCTCTATTAAGTTAATTAAAGTAATTGATGGAAATTTGATGTACCTTTACTTGATAATTATTATTTTTATGCTTCCGCCTAACAATTCAGAGGAAAATGTCCTACTTATCACTTCATTTAATTTAAGTGACTGCTAGTTACTACTTTACAAATAAAGATTTTACATGAATAACTTGAAACCTAATTAGCTTATAAACTAAATGCATTGTTAGAGATGAAATGACTCAACAGGCATTTCAATTAAGATCCACTTGACCTGCAACATTAAAAGGCTTCTTACACATTGATGCATAAGTTATAATAATCCAACACTCAAAAAGGCTTTTTTCATGCACCACTTTCATATTTAAAACTCTATACTTGGCTTATGTAGCATTTAATGCAGGACTTCTACTCATAATGCTCTTTAAAGGGGTGGTATTACTTGAGGGTCCTATTTTTTGAGCCACATTCCCAACAATGGCAGCTGACCCGACCTAAAATCCTAAAGCGTCAGTATCTGATGAGTTGGGAATTCTTACAATACGACCTTTAAGTAAAATGAATTCTTCACTGAAAAGAGTGTTGTGTATTATCTGAATGTTGAACGCTGCATGATGCATTTAGTAGCATGTGTGGGACCTGATTCCTGTGTTATGATGAGCTCATTAGTTTAATGTTATCACAGAGATGTAAATATGTGTGCGGTCTGAGCGTTTGGTAATCTTTTCTTTTTCTCTCTCTTCAGAGAATATGTATCGTCCAAGACCATCAACAAGGTGATTCAGGTTCATGACCAGATCTTCTGCTGCATGGCAGGTTCACTCGCTGATGCTCAGGCCGTCACCAAGGCTGCGAAGTTCCACCTGTCCTTCCACAGGTGACACACACACACACACACACACACACACACACACACACACACACACACACACACACAAATACACGTACATATAACATGCAGAAAGAGCATGTTTCAACATCACGTTTCACTTTGTAATAGCATTTTATTAAACACACTTTAGGTTATTTTTAATCATATTTTCAGCGTGGCTTTTACTTCTTCAGGACTCCTTACAAGTTATGTAATGCAAACTAATGCTGAAAGTGCTACAACTGTCTCACACATACAGTAAAAACAACATTGATTCTTCACCTGTAGCAAATAATCCATAATCCAATCCACCCATTCAAATAATCTATATACAAAAGCACAGACTTTAACATTTTTTGGAACTTTATTGCTTTTTATGCACATTAACAAGCAATTAACAGCACAAAGAAAAACAGAAAATCATCTTGATATTGGGTCTTATCTGTCGCGCATAGATATCATTGTATAAAGATAGAGCACACACTTTTCTAAGAAAAATAAGTCAAATGGTGGTAGTTACAGTAGTTATTTAAATAGAATTTAGCTTTTGAGGTATAAGAGTCTTAGGCGAGATTACTGCGAGGGTACTTTTAGCTGTAACCGGGCAGTCATGTATTCCATCATGTAAACATGCTTTACTTTCTGTAACCATTGAGCGATCGTGGGGGGGTTAGGTTTCATCCAGTTAATAGTAATACTTTTTCTTGCAATCATCAACAAAACATGTAGTATATAACATTGTTCTGTGTTAAACATGTTGTCAGGAAATACATCTAATAAAAATAACAGAGGGTCCATGGGAAGGTCCATTGCCAAGAATTTTTCCAGTTCTTCTTTGGCCTTTTTCCAAAATATTTGTATTTTCAGGCAGTCCCAAAATATAATGGTCACCGACCATGCCACAGTTCCTCCAGCATTTGTTGCTGGGATTGTTTTTGGAGGTAAAAGTTGTTATTGGTGTCCTGAAGAACCTGGTTTTGACCTTCCTGTCAAATTCTTTATAGAGTTGGCTTCCAACCACCCTATGGCATCTGGAACATATGTTTTCCCAAGAGTCATCCTCTATTATTGCATTCAGCTCCAGTTCCTATTGTTGTTCGATGTGTAGTGTATTATCCGACATATCTAGCCTTAATTTATTGTACATGTGACATACTTGTTTTTTTGTTGAGGAACCGTGTTCAGACAGATGTATAAAATGGCTTTCTATATTTGTAGGTTCTTTTTGTAGATGTTACCAATCTGTATTTTTCGTAACATAATGTCTGATTTGAAAATATCTATATAGGTCACTTGAAAGCAGGGCAAACTTGTCTCTAAGTTGTGAGAAAGATTGAAATGTGTGCCCATCCGGGATTGGATTTATTATTGTCAGACCAGGTCTCTAGGCCCCCGACAACCCATGCCACCACCGTTCGCAGCTGAGCTGCCCAGTAATAAATTTTAGATTAGGCAGGTTTAAGCCTCCTTTCTCTTTTGCTGACATTTGTACTTTCAACCGTATTCTTGGTCTTTGATTTTGTCTCTGATCTTTTCTGATCCTTCTCCAATCTGTAGTATCCAGATGGAGACGCCTCCTCTGGTGATTTCTGCTGCATCTGTGCTGAAAGACCTTTGTTACAAAAACAAAGATGAACTACAGGCCGGCTTCATCACAGCAGGCTGGGACAGGAAGAAAGGGCCACAGGTAGGAAGTGGTTGTAAAAACAGTTACATCAGAGAAGTAGTGATGATGATAAGTTAGTATGTATAAGTCCGGCTGCATCACTGATACTCTCCGTCTCCCTCCAGGTGTACGTCGTGGCTCTAGGTGGGATGTTGGTCAGTCAGCCTGTTACCATCGGCGGCTCAGGCAGCACTTACATCTACGGTTACGTTGATGCCAAATACAAACCCAACATGAGCAGAGAGGAATGCCTGCAGTTTGCCACTAATGGTACTATTCCCTCGTCAATAAGTGTGTATTTATTTTGTTAGGAAGTTGCAGGAAAGTCTATGATTATGAATGAAGGGTGATATTGAGATATATATTCATGCTCTGCAAATCTGTGCTGGGTTAATAATCTTTACAAAATATAAAATAAGGGTTTGACAAGGATTTTAAGAGTTTTGTTTAGTTGTGTAACAAATGTAAATGGCCTAAATATAGAAATGTGACCGTTAATATTTAATGAAAAAGTTCAGACTGAGAGGATGTTTATATTGTTGCACATTAAAATCCGAGGATTTGCAGTGTTGAAAGAAAGATTTAAATGAAAATCATTTTCAATCACAATTAAATGCTTCTTGGTGTTAATAGTTGCAGTTTGTAGCTGTATGAATACCAAAAAACTGCATAACTGTGCTTGTTCAACTTGACCTATATTTGTCTTACTCCTTCTTCCTGCCTGTCTTTGCTCCTCCTCTGCCCTCCCTTTGTTTAATTCCTCTCTCTGTCCTCACAGCTCTCGCTCTCGCTATGGGCAGAGACAACGTCAGCGGAGGCATCGCTCACCTGGTGGTGATCACAGAAAAAGGGGTGGAGCATGTGGTGGTGCCTGGTAACAAGCTGCCAAAGTTCCATGATGAGTGACTGCCATCTTTTTTTTGTTTTTTTGCTTTACGGAGAAATCGTTTTGAATCCCAGAGCCACAATTTTATCACTCAGACTTGTTTTCAGACATATGAAAGATTAGTTTCTCTTATTGAGAAACTGAATGTTGAAACAGAGGTGTAACAACAGGGTTATTTAAAATGATAATATGCTGAATCGTTATTACAAAATCATAATCATTCCACTGTCATAAACAGGGATTCTCAGCCTTTTATGCATCCAAACAGCATGTTTTGTGTAAGTTCTTTTTTTTAATGCGAGGAAATATGCGACATTAAAATAAATATTTTCCAGAATTGAAATGTTCTTTCTCATTCTTTATTTGTGTTCTGTGTTTAGAAATCTATGATGTGTTCTGTGAATTACTGTTGTAGCTGTTGGTCCAATTGTTGAGTTTAAGTATTTTATTGGCCCATTTAGGGACGTTAGATGCTGTAATTTGTGGCAGGTCATACTACGTACTTGTCCCTAAACATTAAGTAAATAATATAACTTAACCAAGTACTTTTGTATAGGTGATTTTTCAAGTTAACCAAATGTCTATATTTGACAAATTATATTTATATTTACTCAAGTATGACTTTGGGGAACATTACTGTTATCCCATCGTAGGGTTAAATGCACAACTAAATGTTAATCAGAAGTGACAGATCTTCATTGATTGATTATTTCATACCTAAACAAACTAAATGAAAAACTTGTCTTAGTTTGCATGACTGAACAAACTGAATAAACAAACCGACCTTCAAGGACTACACAGTTTCATACTGTTTTACTTTGTATGTGGCGGACCCTGCCACCTTCCTATCTTCAGTTAGTGTTCTGTGAACTTATTTTCCCCTGAGAACAGCTCGTTTATTCAGTTATGTGGAAAAAACAATATTTCTGAGTTTGTATTATTTCTTCATTAATATTTGTAAATATTAAAATTCCGAGTTTGAATTTATGAAATACAGAGTGCCCCTTTAACTGGGATGAAGCCTGTTTATATTACAGTGAACCTCAAACTGATAGAAATACAAGCCGACTGGTTCACGGCTCGTTGCAGAACAGTTTAACTTTCAATTTCGGTTTTATTCAGGAAAAGATGGAGGCCGTCTGATGTGTGACTGTAGAGTTGAGTTGGTCAGACGTTTAAAAACAGTGTGTTAGAGCTGTAACAAAGGTTTCCGACGACAAAAAGAGCGAAGCTGCTCGGCTGATCGTTCGTGTTTCCGTGTGTTGTCTCGTTAACTTCCCCGACAGACGGAGACGGTCCCGGCTGTTACCGGAGGCTCTGCAGCATGTTGGACGGAACAGGGCCAGAGTGGCTCTCGGAGGAGGTGAAAACAGGAGTGAGTACGAGCTTTTAATGTTTCTGAGAGACGCTGATGATGTGAAACCCTGTGGATAGGACACAATGATTATAAATATGTATGGGCTCTAACTCTGTTTGTAGACAACCATCATTGCCATCGAGTACAATGGAGGAGTCGTGCTGGGGTCTGACTCCCGCGTATCTGCAGGGTGAGTGTGTGTGTGTGCATGTGTGTGTGTGTGTGTGTCCACATCTGTCTGTCTTTTTTAAAGGGGCATTATGTAGTTTTGGAGATAAAACTCAAACTAAGAGTTTTCATATGGTGCAATACAAACTCAGAAATGTTGAAGCTAGAAAGCTGGCAGGGTCCGCCACATATAAACAAAGTTAAACAGTATGAAGTTATTGTGTGGTCAATTTGTTTTTAAGCTTATTCAGTCTTGAGTTTGTATATTTAGTTTGTCTACCCATTTAAAATCAGTCACTGAGGATCTTTATCTTCAGATTAAAATTTCCCTCAACACCACTCAGTGCACCTTTAAGACATCAGTGATCCGTAATCTTTTTAAGGATAATGTCTACATCTCAGTATGTCCTCTTATTCTCCCTCTTCATCAACTTCTCCACTCACTCTTCCTCTCCGTCCCTCCATCCAGGGCCTCAGTGGTGAACAGGGTGATGAACAAGCTGTCGCCCCTCCATGACAAGATCTACTGCGCTCTGTCGGGCTCTGCAGCAGACGCCCAGACCATCGCTGAGATGGTCAACTACCAGCTGGATGTCCACAGGTAAACATACTGTAGAAGCAGACCAACACACCTGTTACTCTTGTGATAAATATCACAGTCAAACTCCGATTTGTGCCCCCCTGACATCAGCTACATAAAAACAAATCAATCAAACTCAAATCAATTGAGCAATGACTTACATAGACAGAGGAATGAAGCATTACCGAAACCACACTGCACACAGCTTTAGTCTTGCTGCGCTTTTATGGGAGAATCTGTTCTGTTTATGTTTATTGCCGTTTTTTTATTGATTACAAAGAAGCAGAACAAACATTGGTAAATGGTCTTGCATTTTTATAGCGCTTTTCCAGTCTGCTGACCGCTCAAAGCGCTTTACAATACATGCCACATTCACCCATTCACACACACATTCATACACTGATGGCGGAGGCTGCCATTCAAGGCGCTGACTGCTCATCAGGAGCAATTTGGGGTTCAGTATCTTGCTCAAGGACACTTAGACATGCAGCTGCCAGGAGCCAGGATTCGAACCAGCAACCTTGCGATTACTAGACGACCCGCTCTACCTCTACTGAGCTACAGCCGCGCTCTAACCTCTAAACATTAACAAAAACCCTCCGACCCATGAGCACTCAGTAGATTCAGTATAACCACAACATTGCTCATGGGTCGGACCACACCAATCTCCAGACGTGGCCTTCATGACTGCATCTTGCACCATTGTGATGCTGTCATGCTGACAAAAATCTGTCCACAGACAGACAGACAGACATATAATCACCTGGCAAAATACTCAAAACTGTCTGCAGTCGACCCCACTACAAAACATGTCTCCAGAACCACATTTTGTCATTATGACACACACACAGGATCACAGGGTGAAAACATTACCAGTTGATATGGCTGTTAATCAACATATATATATATATATATATATATATATATATATATATATATATATATATATGATAATTGTTAATTAAAGACAGAGGTGTGCAGCCCAGTCATCATCCTCTTCCCCCTCTCTAGAATCAGAATTAAGTGTCATTCCATTTTAAGGCAGTTACTTGTTTGGCTTGTGACACACAGAAAGTTACTTTATGTTTTATTACATTGACTGGACAATCCTTTACGTATTATGTAATGTCTTTTCATGTCAGTATGGAGATAGGTGAGGACCCCCAGGTTCGCTCTGCTGCCACTCTGGTGAAGAACATCTCGTACAAGTACAAGGAGGAGCTGTCAGCACATCTCATCGTGGCCGGCTGGGACAGAAGAGACGGAGGGCAGGTCAGTGAGCACCTGTAGATACATGAGGCAAGACAATGAAGCTTTAAACTAGAGATCATGTTGTGACAGCAGTCATAAGAACATTTTACATGAGAACTCAGTATGCACAGGTCGGACCACACCTTTCTTTTCACTCTGCCTTTATTTTGATGTCAGCGACACACCAGGGAAATTGCATTTTACACGCCTGCGATGTTATCACAGTGACCAAATCTGTCCACAGACAGTCAGACACACATGTGGTGGTTCCTGCTACAACAGGTGTTTTCAGGACCATATTTTGCCATGATGACACACACATGTGTACACACACAAAGACAAGGTTAAAATAACTGCGATGGTGCTGGCTCTGGTAACGACAACAAAGATGCGAGAAATAATGTTAACAATGTCAAAATTAATGTTTCTAAATGCTTTTAATACAAGATCTAATCCAGCAACACACTTGATGTCCACATACGTAGACTGACATTTCAATCTGTCTTCCCCTCTGCTCCTGTGCCCTTTGACCTCTCCCAGGTGTTTGCAACCCTGAACGGTCTGATCACAAGACAACCTTTTGCAGTCGGTGGTTCTGGCAGCTCATATGTTTATGGGTTTGTTGATGCTGAGTATCGCAGGGGAATGAACAAGAAGGACTGCCAACAGTTTGTCGTCAACAGTAAGTTAATTTCTACAAAAAGCATTCTTCATTAGTGTTTTGAACACACAAGAATCCTGATGTTTTATGCTTTTTGTAGTGACTACTGAGAAGAGTTATGTTATATAAAATGTTTTGTCATAGAAAATCATAATCAGATGTAATTTATTCTCCTCACCCCTTCTCTCTCTGATTGTCTGTCTCTCTCTTGTAGCTCTCTCTTTGGCAATGAGCCGTGACGGCTCCAGCGGCGGCGTGGCCTATATTGTGACCATCGATGAACACAGCACAGAGGAGAAAGTCATTCTAGGAAATGACTTACCCACCTTCTTCGATCAGTGATCAATACATAGTTTTTCATCTCAAGTCTGCCAAGATACTGTAGTGCAGCATGCAATTAGGTTTTTGTTCTGCTCACAACAGCCATTACACACAAACAGTTTTTGGCTTTGTTATCAACTAGTTCAGCTTGTTAAAATATTAGTCAAGAAAACTTTTACTAATCGAAGATTCCATGCATTGCTTCATAAATCCTAAATATATTTCAAGTGTAATATCAGGAAGCCTTTGTGTTAGTTAAGATAACACCTGATCAAGCTTGTGGCTCATCATTAAGAGACTTGAATTATGACAAAGAAAATGATCTCACCAGAGGGATGATGGTAAATATGTTGTTACCTCTTTCCTTTGACAAAGATCATACAGTTTCTTTGAGAACATGGAAATTGTCTCTGTGTATCAGAACAACTGTTTCTTTTGCCACCAGGTCATCTGAGGTTAATCCTGCAAATGCACTCATTTAGACAACTAAGAATGTTTTCAACGGTCCTGAGTGTCAAACTAAATAAACATAAATGTATCTTGACGATCCTGCAGAACTACAGACGTTCTCTCTCTAAACAGCCCCACAGAAACACTCCCACACATTCTCTCAAAAAGTAAAATGTAAAAGTAAAAGTGAAATTTGTTGTCACCACTTTTGTGGGTGATGTCACCCTTTATGATGCCAGATTGATGGTTTGTCACCTGCCTACATAATTAAGTCTGGACATTATTATATAGTCCTGCTCATGTTTTTGTATACTTACTATCATAGAACAACACACATGATTTAATGTTAATTAATCAAATAAAATCTGTGTTGAAAGGTGTTCTGTTTGATTTGTCGTTTTTACAATGAACCATCCCATAATATTGTCTGAATTGCACATATACACTGACTGGATGTCATAATAATGTCATTATAATGATGATGGTGATAGTTAGAAATATTTTGCTTTGCAGTTAGAGTTTCAGGGAAATCCCTGGTCATGTCAAGAAAACGAAACCGAAAGCTGATGAAATCTAAAACTCTGGTACTGCGGCAGAGTAGGTCAAACGAGGACGATTTTCAGAGGAAGATGGCGGGTAATACAGCCACAGTCATACGCAAAGTTATTACTTTGATTCTCGCAGTTTGCGTCGATCTTTCCTTGTTTTACGCATCAGGATTTGCGGTGGCTAACAGCGTCTTTGGGCATCTTGCGCGTCTTTGGTTCTGTGCGGTTCTTCGGTTCTCGGCACTAAGTGCTGTAACTCTGCTGAGCCTCGGACACCTCACACCGTTGCTGATCCGTTTTATAACAGCGCACAGTTTGCTGCCCGCGGTGTTAGAGACCGGCACCAAAGCGCTGTACCATGAGGAGACGCAGTGTGGCTTACTGCCGGATACGCGCTGCTGGCTGATGGGCGCCGGAGCGTCGCTGGCTGCTGCGCTGTTTTGGGAGATCACCATCCCGGACAGCGACGAAGCAGAGGCGGGTAAAGAGAAGAAGCAGAAGGCCAGAGAGCTGTTTATGAGAGTGTTGTACTTGTACAAACCCGACTATCTACTGCTGCTTGCAGGGCTTGTCTTCCTGACGTTGGCTGTTCTCTGTGAGTACAACAAATGAGGATGATGATGATGATGATGATGATGATGATGATAGTGATGATGATGATGATGGTGGTGATGTCACAGCTTTTAAGAATCTCATTACTAGTACAAGTGTTTGTGTGGGAATTAAAACACCAGCCTCTAAAAAAATTATCCCTTACTCTTGGGTCTAATGATGATTTACCTGTCTGATGCATCTTCATCACTCGTTGTGTGTGTGTGTGTGTGTGTGTGTGTGTGTGTGTGTGTGTGTGTGTCAGGTGAGATGTTCATCCCATTCTACACTGGGAGAGTCATCGACATCCTCGGCAGTCAGTACCAGCCGAATGAATTCATATCTGCAGTCCTCTTCATGGGCCTGTTCTCTCTGGGCAGGTATGTGAATGTGTTTTCTCTCCACATTCGTCCATAAGTTTCTGCATAACACATTACTGACTCTCTGTTTGATTTCTCTGTTAGCTCTGTGAGTGCAGGCTGCAGAGGAGGTGTCTTACTTTGCGCCATCAGTTCCTACACATGCAGAATAAAAGTCAAGCTGTTTGGGGCTTTGACCAAACAGGAAATTGGATTCTTTGAGACCACAAAGACAGGTAAGCCACCTCAAATATGACATGTGATTATGCTGCATGAATAATTTCTCAGTGCCCATGAAGGACAGAATGAGTCAGGTCAAGACTGGATGTTTAATATGAACACACAGGGCAGGAGAGCACAGGATGAAGCCTAACATGACCTGTTGGACAGGACAGATCAAGCAAGAACAGAACAGGACAGAGGATAATCCCTAAACATTTTCTCTGTCAGGTGAAATCACGTCCAGGTTGTCTAAAGACACTACCTTGATGGGAAGAACTGTGTGTCTGAACGTCAACGTGCTGCTCAGGACATTCATTAAGACAATGGGAATGATCTCCCTGATGATGAATCTTTCATGGAAGCTCACATTCCTCGTGTTGATGGAGACGCCCATCACAGGCCTCATTCAGAACATCTACGACACACATTACCAGGTAAAAAGGGGTTAATAAGACATAATTAATTAACATTGAGATCCGAGAAACTAAGTTTAAACAATTCTGTGTGACCATGACGTTTAGAAAAGAATGTATTTCCCTTGATTTTGAGACTTATTCAACTCCTTCTTGCCCTTCTGTTTTCTCCCCTCTTCAGAGGCTGTCCCTTGCAGTGCAGGACTCCATCGCTCAAGCGAATGAGGCTGCGAATGAGGCAGTGTCCGGTATCCGTGTTGTACATAGCTTTAACACAGAAAAACATGAGGCCCGTCGCTATGACGACCGCTTGATGGACACACACACCCTGAAGACCAGACGGGACACTGTCAGGGCGATTTACCTGCTCGCACGGAGGGTGAGAAGTTTGTACATCATTTGTAAAATTGTGATTTATTGTTGAAAAGACCTTATTGAATTTTGTTCCTGTGTGTGTTTGTAGCTGACAGGTTTGAGCATGACGGTCTTCATGTTGTACTACGGCAGGCTGTTCATCCGCAGTGGACAGATGACCACTGGCAACCTGGTTTCCTTCATCCTCTACCAGTCAGACCTTGGAAAAAACATCAGGGTATCCCATAATACTTTTGGACTATTATGAGTCAGAGCTGGTGATTATTTGTACAGTATTTGTATCTGTCTCTATATAGCATTTTTCACACACAAGGGAAAATTAAATGTGCTTTTCATCAGAATTTAAAAAAGAGAATATGCAAAAATAAGTAAAGGCGAACCATGAACAACCGATTGGTTTTGATAAGGACACACATTCCCGGCATTATTAAAGGATAACAGAAAAAAATGTGGATGTGAGCTTTCATGTCTTCACGGAGGCTTTACTTTTGTCTCATTGCTTTTAAGCAAGTCTAACCAGACTTATTGTGCCTCTCCTACACTATATTACACATTTCGTTGCTTGCAAAAACATTTGTATTTAACATATTCCAACTCTGACTCTTTAAATGAAAACCAGTGTTATTAAGTGATCTGTTTCATGCATGCCATTTTTCAGACACTAACCTACATCTTCGGTGACATGCTGAACTCAGTGGGGGCTGCTGGGAAAGTGTTTGAGTACCTGGACCGAAAACCTCAGGTCAGCACGGAGGGGACGCTCAAACCTGATCGGCTGACGGGACACATTAGCTTCCGCGATCTCAGCTTCGCCTATCCCACATACCCCGACAAAACAGTGCTGCAGGTGAGGTCTCAGCTGCAGGTGGACAAAGAGAGGTGTTGTTTGTTAACCACATACACTTTAGAGACGCAAAAATCCATTTTAACCAAAATCTTTGATAAATTTAGATTTTATGTCAGATATTACGGTTAAACTGTTATTCCAACAGTTATATCCTCTTGCTTCAGGACTTTTCTTTGGAGCTGAAGTCCGGTCAGATGACGGCACTTGTGGGTCCATCTGGAGAAGGAAAAAGCACCTGTGCGAGTTTGCTGCAGCGATTCTATGAGCCGCAGGATGGAGAGATCCTATTGGACAACGAGCCACTGAAATCCTATGACCACCGTTTCCTCCACAAGAAGGTAATTAATCATCACTGTTTTCTAGGCTGATGTTCACCATTCCTTGCTTCGAGTGTTTTATATTTCCAAATATAACATCAACATCAACATTCTTACTAGAAGCTCAGTCAGTGGTAATGGCCCTCATGATTAGACTCACTTGAAGAACTTTGGCGTACACAACAAAGACACAGCTCAGAGGAAGATCAGAGTGTGAACTTTACTTTTGGATGTAAACACTAGTGTGTTTGGCAGATTGCAGTGGTGAGCCAGGAGCCTGTTCTCTTCTCTGGCTCCATCAGAGACAACATCGCCTACGGGCTGACTGACTGCTCATTGGATGAGATCCAGGAAGCAGCACGCAAAGCCAACGCCCACGACTTCATCAAGCAGCTAGACAAAGGCTACGATACAGGTTTAGAGCAACCTTCATGATGTTTTACATGAATGACTCTGTGTGGTTAGAAACCTGCTTTGCAAGAATGTATGTTGACTCAGGGAATCTGCAGAGCGAGATTGTTGATGAAAAAGTTTTGTACTTTTATTTATTTCATTAAAACATTTATGTAGATTAAAGTTGTGCATCATAAAGATCAAACATACACATGCAATATTTTGGGCTGTTAGTATTGACCAACTGTTTATATCTTTATGAATCTGACCCTGGAACCTTGAACCCCGATCTGTTTTTGATTTTATAATGTTTTATTTCTCAGAGGTGGGTGAAGGTGGCAGCCAGTTGTCTAAGAGCGAGAAGCAGCGGATCGCCATTGCTCGAGCTCTGGTCAGACAGCCGCAGCTCCTCATCCTGGATGAAGTAACCAGCTCCCTGGATGCTGAGAGTGAAAATAAGGTATGCTGCAACTTTTAACACAGCGATGTCCAGTCAGTTTACTTCCAGGGCCTGTTTGTGTTTCAGACTAAGTCCGACACCCTCTGTTAAAAAGTGATTAATATGAAGAGGAAGCCCTGAAAACCTTTTATCACTAGAGGGAATTAATCCATGAATGGCTGTCTGCAAGTGTTCACCTGCAGCCTCTCACTATAAAACATCTATTAAATATCTGATAGATATATAGAGGAAGTGCCAAAATGTGCTCTCTCATCATCGCTCAGTTAAAAATTTGAACTGCCCCAATAAAACCAACAAACAAAGGAATATGACTTCCTAGCAAGATTATAAAGACCTAAATTATAGAAATTAGTCTTTGCATATATTTAAAAGAATAAAACAGGGAAACTGTACAACCCTAATCACAAAAGTTTGCCTACATGTAAAACATAAATAAAAGAGAATGTGATAATTCGATTTACAGTACAAAGACAATTAATTTTATGTTTGACCTCATCAACATTTATTTTTAATATAATTTATGCTTATTTTGAATTTGATGCCAGCTACAAAAGACTGTGAAAGTTGTTGAATGCTCCAAAAACACCTGTTTGGATCATTCCACAGGTAAACAGGTTGATTGGTAACAGGTGTTAGTGTCATTATTGGGTATGAAAGGGGCGTCATCGAAAGGCTCAGTCGTTCACAAGCAAGGATGGACCGATGTTCGACACTTTGTGAATCACATGATTATATAAAGGATATTATTAAATGGGCTCAGTAGCACTGAACACAGTATGTTTGCAAATGACTGCATTTTGTTTTTATTTGCATTTTACAAAGCTTCCATACTTTTTTATTTGTTTGTTTTATTTGTTATTCTTTTATCACCATATTTGTTAAATAATATATCTAAATGTTTCTTCTGACATTAATGATGAAATAACCAATATTTCTGTCCCTGCCTCTGCACAGGTTCAGCAGGCCCTGGCTAGCTGTCCTAACCAGACGCTGCTGGTGATCGCTCACAGGCTGAAGACCATCGAGAAGGCGGACCAGATCGTTGTTATTGGTGACGGCAGAGTCCAGGAGCGAGGGACCCACCAGGAACTGATGGACAGGAAGGGAAGCTACTACAAGCTGAGAGAGAAGCTCTTCACTGAGGGAAACTCACCACAGAGACAACCTGATGCTGTGGCTTAATGTGAAGGCTGCTGTGACAGAGTCGTTGTGTATTCATGTGATAGACAGGAGGTACAACAGAAAGAGCCGGCTGGAGTATGTGTAAATATTTTGTATAGATCATGAGAATTAAAAAGTATGCACCAATTTGTTTTTTTGTTTTTGTTTTTTGTTGTGTCCTTGAAATCACGACCTATGTGTTCTTATTCATTTTGCAGACTGTTAAAATGACATTTGCCCTTTGTAAATTAATCAAATTAAACAGATTTTCTGATGGATGTGTCACCGCTCTGTTATTTTTCTGTTCCATTTCCGGGTGTTTTGTAAAGACAAATAAAAGTTTGACATATCAACACACAGTTGACTCCATAAACCTTAATTTATGATAAGAGTGACCAAAGGTTGCTTCATGACTGTGTCCCAAATTAAAGATATGAGGCTTATTGGATCAAAGTCAAAGAAGTCAGTTGATGGGAAAACATCAGTCAAACCTTATCTGACGTGATCATATTTTTCAAGCCTTGTATTACATAAATGTAAAGTGACATAAATTAAACACGTAATAAACATGGAGAACAGGCGCCAGTGTTACATAGAAAAGAAAAGCAAATTAAAAACTGATCTGGAAACACTTTCCAACATGCCACAACAAGGATGAGGTGATAATTAAAATCTATAGCAAAATGAAAGTACAGCATTTAGTGTAGTTTAGCTTTTAATCCACAGTGAGGAGAGCACATAACTTAAAAATTACATTAAATGATTCTAGTATTACTATGTTAATTGCAAGTTTGTAATACTGTCAAGTTAATTGTCTTCAAAGGCCTTTGGGGGTTTTTCTGTATCTATTGTCTAAAATTATTGATACATACCAATTCAATATATACTATATTGCTGTAGTTCTGGAAAAAGCCACTTTTCAAGCCCCCAGTTGGCTATTAAATATATATTTATATATCTAAATAAAGTTAAAATTGGATTTCTGGGTTTAAGCCACTTGACTGTAGTACAAGGTGAAGGTTGGGTTTTACTGTGTGAGTTGACCTGGAAAGTCCCTGACTACCAACAGGTTGTTGTTTTATTCTGGCAGCGAGGCTTTTTGGAAAGTTGCCTGGTGATAGCTGTCATAAACTGTAAAATACAGTGAATGGAAGCGCTGCATGATCTCAAACCTCCAACCCCCTCTATCGACAAAGATCAGGCTCAGCTCAGGCGGCGTGTGTCACCATTTTGTCAGGACGTGTGTGTGAATCCACGAAATGGCGGCTGAAGTTCTGTGTCACACACAAGTCAGGCATTTGTTTCTTCTGGATTTGAATGATGCTCTTTTCTGTTTTTGTCTCCCTGTTGATTTCACATTGTAATGAACAACTGTACCCGTGCTGGTGACATCAGTTATGTGGGGATAAGAGGGATTAATAAAAACGATGCATGAAATCTAAGACACAAACTACAGGAGAGAGCTGCATAAGTTACACTTTGGCCGAACGATATTACACTAAAAAATCTGTATTATTTATAAATATATTTTCATGTCACATTTAAAAAATTGTTTGTACTTTACCTTTTCTTAACACAAATATGTGAACTCGAGCAGAGATAGAGCAATTGAAAGTATTTAACTGTTTACTTGGTACGAGTTTAAAGCAAAGTTTGGTAGCAGGCAGGCAAAACCGAAAACACGCTGTGGTCAGGAACAGGAGGACAAACTGGTTGGACCACTAAGACTGAATGATACATTTAATTATTTGGTACTTCATAGGGGAGGCAGTCTGGTATGCAGGGGAGGGAATCAGGTCTGAAATGGCCAATGTTGAACTTAAAATAAGAGGGTGAAAGGGGCTAAATGTGCAAAATGACTAAATAGAAGTAGCCGTTGTAACAATGACTCTTGCTGGCATGACCTACAATATTATAATGTGCATGCAAATGTCCCCAACATTCAGCTGATAAGAATGTGTGACGGTCTAGCTAAAATTAAACCTATCTGTCATTGTTCTTACAAACCGGACAGTTTGGAGACACAAGATTTACATCAGGCACAGTGACTCATCGGTAAACTTGGCTGATTCCCATCAGCAATTATGTGCTGCGGGTAACAAAGGCATGAGGGCACAAAGTAGAAAAGCTGATGCCAAAAGTTGCCGCCATCTTAGGATGAGAGCTTCAAAACCCTCAACACAAAATGGCCGACAGCGTGCACAGAAAGTCAGGGAACGTGGGCAATTAAGGCGGAAGATATCGTGACCGATCGCATGCCTGCATCTATCACTGTGGTGTAACAGAAATTCATCGTGTGTGCACACATACTGCAAATGCATGTGTGTCTTTGGATGTGAATATCTGCCGACAAGCCTATCCTTAACCAGTTCTGCACCATACCGGCACACCAAGCTGGAAAGTCCCTTCGCTTCTTTCTTTCACTTTCTTTCTTGAATGTGTTATGTATTCACTGGCTGCCTGACTCAGACAAACTACGGCCCAGCCCTTGTGACCGAAAGTATTTTGGTCTTGGCACTCCTTTTTCTTTCTTTTTCTTGTTGGCCTTGTTCTTTATAATCTGCTGAAAACTGGACTGTATGTATGTTTCTCAATGATGTCTGGATCAACATTGTGTCTGACTGATGACCCCATCCAGAGAAATAATGAGCAGTTTGATTTTGGTTTTGTTAGCCTTCACTATGTACACTTTAACAGGACAAGTGGCTGTTTATAGAGATACACTGACTTCTGTATTAATCAAAACTGTGAATATTTTAGTACAGGATGTCTTCTCTTCCATCAGACCTCATAGATTGCTTAAAATCAGGTTTCATCAGAACCAAATTCATCTGCTTACTACAAATGTTCAGTGATGAAGCAGTATAGGTAAGTAAAGGTGCCAAAACATGAGTATGAAAATAGTCCATTGCTTCATTCAAACTCTACAGAGGTATAATCAACAAAATGTGCCTGAAGTATCAAGTTAGAAGTGCATGTGCTGACCATGTGACTACATATTGAATATATGTGTCAATGTATAATTACCATCTTACTCTTGTGGCAGGTGGAGGTTCAGATAGTTTTAACTATTTTACATACCATGAAGTAGTAATACCACGTCAGAAGCTAAGAGTTGAAAACGAATGGTCTGAATAGATATGAAAAAAAGGTTGGAAACTATTTGTAAAAATGTGTTTAATCTATAACAAAATACTGTATTTTGTAAACCTTAAATCTTAGTCTGCAAAGAAACTAGTAACCTTTTCTGTAAATATACTGGAATAGAAATACAGATAAGCATAAAGTAAACATAAAAATTGTACCAAACCTACAGTACTTGAATCAATGTACTAAAATTTCACTTCCAACTACTGCAAATATTTACTTTTTGTCTATCTTCTTGCATTGCTTTAGTAACGAGTCATGCAAACAGGCCTCAGGTCAGGTCACGTGCAACATGACACATTAACCAACTCACTAACAACACAGAGGAACCAAACTGCATATCAGCAAGCGAGACATTTCAGGAAGATTAACTTCACCGTAACACAATACTCGCTTCGCTTCTCCACTTTAAACCAAAAGTAATAAAATAACTGATGCAGCATGAATAACAACAGAAATGACACCAATGTAGCTTCTTCTCCACTCTCCTTCTCCACACTTCATCTTATTTTGTTTGACAGATGTTTAACAAATGAGTTTGCACAACTGAGAGGGTGAAGGGACTCTGATAGTTACGTGATTTATTCTTCTGTGTTGTTTCAGACTCAGGTAAACCCCTCTGCCTTTTTGTGAATCCCCTAACTTCCCCTAGGGAGTGTCGCAATTATAACGTTTACTGGAGCAAAAGTTTTTTCAGATGACTTCTGGGGCGTGAGGCAGTTGATCTGTGGTTTCCTCGGTGAATGATGAAGACAAAATTACCCTATCAAACACGCTGCATGATCAGTTTCGGGGAAGTCCTGTCTTGTGACCAAAGGTTGCACATAAACGCTGATCTGATGTCTGTATTTGAGCTCGGACAGCAAAAGTAGGTGAACAGAAACTGATCTCATGTCAGCCAAAAACACAACAATCTGTGAGCTGCTGAAGACAGTGCAGCAGTGCCTCAGTCGGTTGCATTTGGCAGTTTTACCAGCAGCCATGTGATTTCTTGGAAGCCACCAGCCTGGCTGACTGGTGAAAGTTAGGTGGATCACAAAAGTCCCAGCAGAGGTTGAATCTTTGCTTTTGACTGCCATCTAGCGAGAGCAACAAAACCCTGCTGTAAATTACAATATCTGCCCTGACGAATAAACCACTGTGGTTTGACATGTGGTTTTCAGCAAGATTGTCACACAGAAATATTTTCAGATCTTTGAAGAGCAAAGTTTCGGCGTGTGCTGTGGGAGGTCTTGTGGTGTGTGCAGAGCCACAGAAAATCTCATATTTGTAAGTGCCGAGACAACACCTGAAACTCAAAGGCCTCAGGAGTGTTGACAGAGATATATTTCCAAGTATTTTGCCTATTTTAGATTGCATGAGGTATGTCTATTTTAGCAGAACGTCTGAAACACAGAGACTTAATGTTCTTTTTCTAGACTTTTCAACAGGGACTGAAAATGGTAGGTATAGGGGACTGAAGAAGTTGAATCTCAATTACATTATAGTCTTTTTCACCACCACATCACTGTTTTATAAATAGATAATTTAACAGAGATTCATAGGATTAAACCTAGACAAGGACCGTCAGATTATCAGGATGTCTATTGCAGTATGGCAGGAGGATGATATCATTGTTACTAAATATAGAGTTGTAAAACAGCATTATTAGAAAAACAGCACCCCAAGTGTTTATCTCAGGCATTTTCCCATGCAACCAGACAACCATGTGATTTCCTGTAACTCAGTCTGGTGAATAGGCGACTGTAAACTGGCAGCCATGAGTCTTTCACCGAAGATAGGAATGATGGAGCTCGAGTGCCCCCAAGTGGGTTAAAATAAGAACTGAATAAAATGTATTACTGTAAAAGTATATAACATGATTAAACATATCAGAACAGCAGAACATAAAATGACATAAGATGTTATTGAATCTTAGCAGCTTTGACAACAATCAGACATGCTGTATTGTTCAGATTTACCATTACAAACCCATTTAAATGGACTTGTTCCGGCTACTGATCGCTCACAGGGCTTGTCAAACCCATTCACACCTGTGTCACACACACGCGCGCGCACACACACACACAACACACACACACACACACACACACACACTGATTGTGAAGGCTGCCATGCAATGTGCCAACTGCTTATCAGGAGCAATTTGGGGTACAGTATCCACTTCAGGGACACTTTGACAGTTGGGGACAGAGATTAGACCACTCTGCCTCCTGAGTTACAGCCAGCTCTGATTTAACCACTTAACAAAAGGGATTGTTAAACTCATTTACATTTGAAATTCTATCCCAGGTCCTAAAGTACCCAAAGATGAGGCATCACACATCTAATATATGTTAATTTCATTAAATAAATTGCACCCGTATATTCAATCACGTGTCTTAATTGTTGGAAAATTTGTGATGTTTTCAAATCTTTTAAACTTTCAAACTGCTTACGGTTTTAAACCCCTTAACATACATGTATGTGTCTTGTCTAGATTGTTAAAATCATCTTTTTCTGCACTGTTTAAGAATATGATATTTATCACTTGATCAGACGCCTGTAAAACAACTTTCAAACCCATGTTGCTTTTTTAATTTATGCAACTATGTAGGTCTTTGCAGACTTTCAGTGTAACTTCTGTTCACATTTCACTTCAAAGTCTGTGTAGCTGAGTGTGAATTTATTAACTTATAGTCTGCCCTATATTGTGTTGTTTAACAGCAGGGTAGATGCAGGTAGCTTGCGCACACTTCACAAGAAATGACAGGCTGTTAAGTGAGAGAAAACATGTTTATTATTAGAAATATGATGGAGGAGGAGGTCAAAGGGGTCAAAGGTCAGGGGCAGCAAGGAGCAGGACTTTTTACAGGGACAGACATGTTGGCTGATTAAAGATTTTTGCTGATGTACAAATTTAATCTGTATATGAAAAAATATAGGAGAATGAGAATGGAATAATTTTTCCTGTCTATATATTCCATTTTAAAAATCCTTTCTTCTCCTTCTGTCTAAAAAATGTTGTTCCAAAGTCAGTAGGTGATTGGTTCATTTTACAGGGGGATGGCCCAATGGGAGCACCAACCTGCCCCGGCACACCTATGTACACCTCCATCGACATTGTTGCAGGAAGCCTTAGCGCGATGAGATCGATATTTTTGTTGTAGTTTCTCTTCTGTAAATTCAGCAAATCACTTGTATTCTTCAGTTTGTGTGATCGCAGCATCTCAGTCCTTATGCGCAGTGCTCCTCTCCACCTCTCTCACTCAGGTTCACTCTAAAGTATGAATATGGCAGAATATAATAACCCTTTTTTGTATCTGTTGAAGGAACATTAGTATTCCTATTTAGGCTACATGCAGATAGGTTACAGATTTAATTATGTTAAACATTATTTTCTTATTTGGCTAAAATCTTTGTCCTGAAAAGTACAAAATCATTCAATGATCAGGAATTTTCAAGTAGTACCGGTATCGGCAATACTGGCCCTGTAATTACTTGGTATTGGATCGATACCAAAAATTCGCAGTATCGCCCACCCCTATTCTGTGCTTTGTTAACTGCGTAATTCTCCGCCGTCAACACCTTCAGAAAATAAAGATAATTAACTGTCAATGTAGCTAACGTCGGGCTACGCTTCATGTCATTTGCCCACTCCGTGAGAACTAACGGTGAGGCACAGTGAGAACTGTCTTCACTTATTAAAACACCCGTACTGTGTATCCACCTCCGATTTTTATCCATCCTGTCGCTTTCTTTGTGTTAAAAGCCAGTTTTTTAGAGCAAGCATGACAGCTACGCTAGCATAAAGCCTGATTTATGCTTCTGCGTCGCGGCGACGGCGTAGCTACGCCGTCAACGCAGACCCCTACGCGGACCCTACGCCGTAGCCTGACGTGCGCCACCAAAAAATCCTGACTACGCGTCACGTCGACGCGTCGAAACGCGAGCGGCAAGGACTGTGATTGGTCCGCAACACATCACGTCAACACGCAAGAGTCAGAGACACACAAACAGACACACAAAGCTGCGGACTGGTTCGCACGGCCAGTTAAAGACAGCGTGAATGTCATTCACTTCAACTAACAGCGAAGTAAAGTGAGAAATTTCTCGGTCAGACTGACAGACAGCTGTTAGCTCCGTTAGCACCACCGCCTGTCTGACTACGTGTTGTTAGCCTGTTAGCATAACAAACCTGAATCACTGACGCTGATGACATCCACCGACACCAACGCGTTCCCTCGACGCAGAACTTCGAATGCTCAATGACGGCGTAGGGTCGAAGACGTAGCTACGCCGTCGCCGCGACGCAGAAGCATAAACCAGGCTTAAACACCGAGGTTAGCCAACTCAACCGGAAGAGCATAACCGAATACGGCTATGAACCATGGGTAAACTCACGAAGTCAGGAATACAGACACTGTGCTGAGACGCATGTGAGCATAACAAAAAACATTCTGTACCCAAACAATAAGTACATGTGCAGACACACACGTAAACTGTATGTACTGTCTAGAGTTGAATTCAGCTCTGTATGCTACTGCTGTAATATGTTTTTGTCAAATGTCATAGTAAAAGAAAGTGTTAGGTAAAAATGTAAAATGCAAAAGATAACAAAAGATTAGGATGAAGATTTTATCATGTGGGTAATGGGGGCGGGACTAGATAAGCTTTGGCTTCTCCCGCCTTTTCCTTTTCGGCCATGTGTATTGTATTATTTGATTTATTTGATGATGATGAATTGACATGCCCGAAATAAACAACATAAACATAAACAATAAGGTGGATATGCAATCGGGAGTCTGCACGGGGTGTTTTATTTTGAAAATTGACCGGAAGCTCTATGCCGTTCCTGTGTCTCTTCCTGTTGGTGCGATCTTCTCTGTGAAGCTTGTTGCGGCTTTCGTCAAAAATAAACCAAGCAGCCAAATCGCAAAGCAGCCGGGCCGGCTTGACTTCACTGTGCGCCGAAGCTGATCGCGGCCACTTGTGATTTGTAACACGCTTTCTGCTACCAGCGGATGGAGACTGATGGCAGGTTAACAAGGGGGATGCTTTTTGGTAATTCTGCTAACAAGGGGGACGGCATCCTCCCTCATATCGCTAAACTGTCCAAAATGTATTTCAAGCGAGGATGAAGAGTCAGTCTGACTTTGTGTGTCTGTCTTTGTGTTTCCTTTCTGAGTGGCAGTGAAGGGAAATTTTAAGGAGGAAGAAGTTGAAAGATAACATCTTAGATATGATATAAGAATTATTCGTATGATATATATATATTTTTTCATATCCCCATTTCCTAATGAAGTCAAAGTCTTTCAGAATAAAAATAATAAAGTATCACCAATTACAGGCTCCCATTCGTTTTGTTACTTTGGATTACAATGTCCCACTCTAGCAGAGCTGATGCAGACTAAATATGCATTAAACATTTACATCATCACTACTATTATTTAGACTGACTGCAGGCAACATTTTCTTACTCCTCCCGCCTACATGTACCTGAAAACAAACATGTAATTTAATGTGAAACATCAGTTTGTTCTCGTAACAAGTTTAGTGGCCACCAGATGGCGACATAACACAACATATTTCAATAACCTGAACTGTAGTTACCTGCAGTGGTCATTAGATGGCACATTAAATCTGTAGTAAAGCCTGCTAGTCTCCTGAACTTCAGATCTCACAAACAGTCTTTGCTGAAAATAAAAACTGTTATTAAAAGTATTCTTATAGGGCCATATTAGATGATGGGTATAATTTAACACTTATCTCTAATATCAAGGTCAGATGTTTTTCCTGATGATTTTACTTATCAGCACTGATATCCAATCACAAAATCACCTTTAATTAAAAGTAATCTTAATTCCCGGACAAGGTTTGAGATAAGCTCCTTTCTCAGAAACAGTATTTCACACTGTCTGCTAAATCCTGAGCCAATCAGCAGCTATGACAGCATGTTTGGTGCACCTGGCACTCTGTCACATCTCATCTCATGTTTTATGTAATTCATTCCTTTATTATGCCCTTACATACTTGGGGTAGCCTTAATTGCCTGAAATGAAAATGAAGACTTGAAGAAAGATTTGAGAAAAATCTAAATTGATTTCTGTCTATTTCAGTGATTAGTCATACAAATCCAGTCATTATATTCAGTCAGTGGCTTTCCTTTAAAAAAAAAAATCACTTCACTTAGCTGCTGAGTATTCACATAAATTGTAATTTTCAAGTGGGAGAATGAATAAAACAACTATAAATACAGTTGCAGCAGTTGGAGACTTTGAAAGGCTTCCTCTGTGATTGTTTTGCACATCCTCCTGAGGAAGAGATAAACAGGCAGGGAGAGGAGGCACAATTGGATGACAAGCCAGACTTTTACACCTGAGCCCATGCTGTTTGTGCATACACACACACACACACACACACACACACACACACACAACACACACACACACACTGTCGCTGTGTTGCAGTCTCTCGAGTCTCCCTCCTTTTCTTTCTTTTTCCACCTTCTCTCATTTGATGCCAGTGTGGATACTGCTGATGTGTACTGGAGCACACACATTCAGTTTTTTTGTGACCTGAAACAGTAAAGAAATATTAAAGCCACACCCTTCTAAAGGCTTAGAGACATATGCTACAAAAGAGATTACACATATAGGATTAGGAAGCTTGTTAATCTTAATCTCATTTCATGTCAGTGCACATCTTTGTTGATTTTATCTGCACGTTCTTGAAGCATTTTCCTTCCTGTTGTTGGTTTGTGTGGTCCACAGTTTCTGTATGAATAAAATTACATGAGAAATACTTTGAAAAATAAACTGGCCACAGCATTGATAACAGTTTAATTTGCTCTTTCTCTCTCTCTCTTTCTCTCTCTCTCTCTCTCTTTCCACCAACCCTCTGGAGGAGAAAGTTCAGCTCCATTGGGATGGAAATCACTCAGCTCATAGTCCCTGCTCCCTTTTTTGAGAGTATAATGAAGTGTCCCTACTCAGGTTCACACATTTACAACTCATTTTGCATGACTGCATAAGTAAGCAGCTGTTGTTTTCCTAGACTTGGATAGTTATCTTCTTGGAAGTGTGCTGCTCATGAGCTTTGAAGAGAGCATCAGTTCAAAGTTAAATAAAAAAATGTGATATTATATCAGAATATTTTTGCAAAAATGGTGACACTTTAGATTTAAAGTAGTCTCTTGGAGTAATATACAGTGTGTCTTAAACTAACATAAAACAGTCAGTCTTTTCAAACCAATTTATGAATCTTACAAAAGACATTTTTGGCTAAACGGATTGTTGTCTTTGGTTGGTCACCTGCAGACTTTTGGCTTTCTATGCCACAAGATTGCCTATCGCTGATTTATAACTCAGGAAATGGGCACTGCTCTGCAAATGCAAACATAACACACGGCGATGTCCACTGTGTGAAAGAAAACAATGTGATACTAAACCTAACCCTAAAACACAAACACCAGGATGAAAAGGTGTCCTGTTAAATTTATTTTATTAATGTAATTATTGCATCACAGAATTTCAAGTTTACATTTTAAAAAGCTGCATGTAATAAAAAGGCTGCTGTATGCCAGCTAGGGCTGCTAAATGTGCACTCATGCTGCTGTATGTTCACTGGATAAAGGTAAGGAAAATACATCTATAGCTGCTGTAAATCCATTTAAAAGGTTAGTTTGGGAAAAGACTAAGCACAAAAAAAGAAAGCAAAGACTAGAGACTTTGGCAGTAACAACAGAGCACACTGGAAAACAATTCAGGTGTGTTTTTGAATACGGACGTTGTAAAACAAACAAAAACACGCTGGAATGCAAATGAAAATAGCTGGAGATGGAAATATCAGCATGCTCGTGCCAAATACTGTGAGTGAATTTAGAGAAACAAGTTCATGGACAGAGTTAATGTAAGCAGCACTCTTGACATGGTAAATGTGGGAGTTTGCGTCCGTGTGGGTGGGTGACATGAAAGTACGCTTGCAATTGATTTTAATTTTTCAGAGAGAATGTGATTTACAGAGGAGACAACAGAGGTGAATAGGAACAGTATTAGCTATAACTACTATAACTATAACCTACACCAAAGTTAATTTCTCTTTCTGTGGCTGTTTCTGCTGAGTGTCTTGGACATTTGGAGGATACATAAATATGTGTTTGTGTTCTGTATATGCATATGAATATACACTTTCCACTTATCAGTGGCAAAACTAGCTTTGAGACCCATATTTCTTGTCAAACTTGACCACTCTCTTGAATGTTACATGGCATCTGGCTTATTAGTTTATACAGTATGTTCTACATCATTCAACTACACACTGATTCACTGAGGTTTCCAAAAAAGTTTATAGCCAAACATCCAAGTTATGTTACTGAACACTTGGTGCTGGACAGAAGGAAACGTGAAGAATCCAAAAATGAAGTATGCACAACAGATAATGTCCACATGAACATTTATTACATCCATCGTCCATGTTTTGGGCTTAAATTCAAGTGCAGAGACAAACCTTAGTACCTGTACAAAGGGATCACCTGACAGGTCATGTGACTACAGAGAACTATAAGTACAAGAAATAAATTAAATACCAGACATTGCAAAAAAATGATATGCAGACTGAATCCTATAATTAAAAGTTTATCTAAACCGTCTAAATAAACAATGAAAACATCGTCAGGTTAAAACCTTTATTTCATTAAAGAGAGAAAAATACTAAATAAAAATACTTTGGAAGGGCAACATTTGGATAATTGAAGAATGAAAAGTCTCAAAATATGTTGTGTGACTTTGCCACTAATACAGCTGTAACTGTGTGGGACGATATGTAAGAATGTATTTGCAAAAATAAAAAAAATCAATATAAAAAGAGACAGAAAAATACCGAGCATGTTAACCAACATGGTAAAAATGCATATTCAGCACACCAGAAGATGCATCAAATATATACACATATTCACAGAGGGAATGTACAAAGCTCCATACTTAAAACATGTTTATATACCAATCTGCCAAACCAAAGGCCCTGTGCAGAACCTCAGGTTTAATCAAAACAATTTGACTATCACATCATGAGAGCATCTGCTATCAGCTTTCATAATATAATGCAATAACAAGAAGAAAACAGACTTTGTTGTTTTGGCTGGGGTCTCCAACCTGCGAGTTGCTCTTCAAAATGCTGTTCTTCTGTATCTGAGAGCTGCTGCTTGTATCAGTTGTCAAAGGGACTGTTGTTGCTAGGGAAGGCTTGCCAGCCTTAGTGAGAGAAAGTAAATGGACTGAGGCAGAGTCCTAGATTTACACGGTTGTGCAATCACAACAACCACACAAAATACGTAAGACTCAGAATACTTTCATTTTGATGCAGTGTTTTTATGACACCAGTCTTATGCAAACACCATAAAAATAAGCCACGATCCTGAAGTTTGGCTGTGAAAACTGGTTACTGTAGATTTGCTAAAACTCTGGCAACCTATGACTCAGGACTGAGGCGTTGTGAGGGAGAGAGCTTCCTTGGCAACCATTTTGGACTGATTTTCATCATGTGACGAGCTGGTGCAGCCAAGCGCTGAAAAAGAGGAGAGAGAGAGAGAGAGAGAGAGAGAGAGAGAGAGAGAGAGAGAGAGAGAGAGAGAGAGAGAGGGAGAAAAAGAGCGCTGCTGATGAGTCAGAGGAGGCTGATTCTGATGTAATCCACCAACCCCTCCCTCCTTCCCATTCCCCTGCCTACACTGGTGTTCCTGGATATTCAGGTCAGACCCTGTTTCTCCACCAAATATAGAAAAGTAACCCAACATACTGTGAATTGTATCTAAATCCCTTCATCCTTTTTGAGAGCCTTAATAATTCTTCTTCAGGCTTTTTAAAAAACTTTTATTTTCTCATATGGTTAGCAGGTGAGAAGACTGATGAAAGAAATCGCTCAAAAACTAAAGTGAAATGTGCACCTGTGTTTAAGTTTTTTTTTCCAGACAGAAACATGATAATACATAATAGAAATACAAATTATGATAAATGGGAAAAAACATAAATGATAACAGCCTATCTCTTGATTAGATATTTACATTATTGATGTGGAGACCAATCCACAGCACATAAATATCAGTATACTCAGTATTCTGTATGTAGAACTGCCCACCAACCCTGGAAAACCCTTTAAACATATGAAACTACATTAAAACTTTTATCATTTGAATGATGTAGTTATGCACAATCATCTGTAGATTACAGTCATAGCTGTGGGGCAAACTCACTGTTTATCAGTCAGGACACCAGTCTGTTTTATGTTAGTATAGACACGTGAAATATTCAAGAGATTAAAATATATGAGCAAATTAACAGGCAAATTTCTGACCCTGATAGTTTGTAATCAAGGATATTTTTTCTAACACTTCATGAGATTTTATTAGAATAACAGTCAATCTTTAATTAAAAACATACAAACTTGTTTAAATGTATTTGGGAAAGGAGCCACAAAAGTTTATTTTGTTTTATGAGATGACTCATATCTTTAAATCATGGAGGTATGAAACCTCTTCCTGCTTTAATCTGAAAACCGACAGCTCGCCTGCAGCTCAATCCCACCTCCTTTTCTTTTCGATGGAACACTGAAATGTGGAATCTCCCCTTTCATCATGTGAAAAACTCGAAACTGCTCTTAGATCAGCCTCTTGGATTCTCAGTGCACCGCTGCCAACGCGTCTTCATGGCAGGGGCGCATGCGCAGTGCCTCGTGTTGCAACATACACTGAGCTCGACAGCAATCGTCACCTGGAGACAAAAAAAAGACATTTCTTACTTTTTTACAGACAAACTCGAACGCTACAAACGAGCTGTAAAGGATTATTGCAACCATAAAAGGATTACAATCGAGGAGGTTTGGGGAAAAACAATCAATACTAGGCGACGAAATTCGCCCTCGTCACGTGGTCGAGCTTGACCAATCGGAGCGAGCCAAATCCAGTCGAAAGTATGTTCTTTGTTCGGATATTTTGCCAACTTTATTTCCAAATCTGGGCTCAATACTTTGTATAAATCACACGATGTGGATATGGAGGGGACGTTTTCTCGGGAAAAGACGAGCGGTGGATGCGTTTTTTTGCGTTTTTTGCGGAATGCCACGTGTTCAAGTTTTGATAAACAGTGCGCTCAGGCTTATTTCATCACATGACTCCCCTCCCCCACCCCGCGGAGGGAATGGGGGAAGAAGGCGGACATGTTTGAGGGAAATGTGTTGGTTAAAAAGTATCGAGGTGGAAGACAAGAAGATTATTTGAAGAAAGGTTTCGCATTATTTGGAATTTACCTGTCGAGATTTGTATTTATTTTAAAGTCAAGGTTTTTATGTCATACTTTCTAAAACATTTACTGTTATTTCTTTGTCTCTTTGATAATCTAACTTACCACTTTAACTGTATTTGTAGTATTCTTTTTTTACAGCGTGAAGTTATCAAAACTTAAGTACTAGGCTATTTTACATTGTGACGATCTTTTGTTACTTTTCATCGTTTGTTTGAGTGACATTGTAGGGAATTTGTAACCTTGGTGTGGGGGATGGGCGCTTGTGGTTAGGTAACCATTTTGTGTCGTCAAACTCGTTTAGTGTCGGTCGCTTTTACAGATATCTCGTGAGAATTTACTCATTTAATAATTAAGGTGGGTTTTAAAAAACAAAAACAAAAAACTTTTCGTTTGATCTACAGTAAACTCTTGAGGTCATGCCTGGTCGTTGTACTTACAAAACCCTTATAAGATTGATTTTCTTCGTGACGTCCTTTCGACCTTTTAACGTAATTATTCACGTGATTATTTATTTTGTTGGGCTAAAGCAGCTTTTACTTAGTTCAAATTGAGCTTAAGGTCAGTGAGAGAAAACTGCTGTGTCATTCAGTGAATAGGTGGAAGCTCTTATTACCCTGCTAGGTGTGGTCTTTTATTGTTCCTTGTTGTAAATGGTGGGTGCAGCCTCGCTCTATACATTTGGTTTTAAGGCGTTTAAAGTCTAAGCTTGGATTTAATCTTATTACCACTTTGCTGTTTGTGAGCCACAGAGGCCTTCTTGTCTGACTTGTTCTGAAATTGTGGCCTTAAACTGCAGCAGATGAACTAAGATTGTTTCAGTTGTGTTTAATAGGCAAAATATTCAGCGTTTTGTGTGTATTGCCAGTGTTTTACCTCAAGTTATTGCAAGTAATTCTTTTATAACACTCGATGTCACTGTACTTAAAGATGGCGGCTGTGCGCCTGTTCTGAAAGACAGAAATGCGGATATTCCAGTAAGCAGTGAGCTGGGGAGAGGCTCCTGGCTCTTGAAGGGTACGCGTGACCCAGTGCAAGAGCCAATAGGGTTCTTGGTATTTACCCTGGAAGCCCGCGTTACAACCTTATTGACCAATCCCCGCCGCTGCTTTGCACACGTTGACGTAATGTAATATGATAAGGAGGAGGGTGGCCTGGTTGCCCTTGCATTTTGTACAGGATTATGTTGAGGAACCAGTTACAGACGGCTTTTCTGTAATACTGCCTACTAAAAAATAGGCTCGACCAATCGTATTGTGCAGTTGCCTTGACGGACAGCAAGAACTTGCGAATAGGTTGGCCCAGAAGATTGGCAGGGAAGCGTCAGTATCGAGGGGCGTGGTTATTTTGACGGACACCGGAAGCAGCGAATAGGAACTTCGAGGGCGTTGACATTCTGAGGTGGTCTATCCAATAGGGTGGATGGCTGGTCTATAAATGAACGGGTGTAGTCGCATCGTCGCCATTTCAACGAAGCAGAATACAGGAATTCACCGTGGCGGGGAGCGGAGAAAACTGACGAACAGAGACGGGTCCAGGTCTGAGTCTAGCTAAAAACAGAATCCGGATCCATCCTGATGGATATGGCTGTTAACCCGCTCCTTGACAGGTATCTACCGGTAAAATTGACTCTCAGCTTTCCATCGGGGGGAATATTGTAAACATTTGACTTGATTTTCCCCCCAAAATATCGTTGCTGGCACCCTGTGTTTGCTGTACGAGTGGACTACTGACACGGACACTGATTGTACTACGGGAGGAAAAATATCGCGTCGTTAAAACGAAATTTGTGTTGAGGGAATAAAATTTGTTTGTGGGTTGTAACAAGCTGCGACTGTTGTTCGCACTACGCCGGCGCCATCTTCGGAGCGCCTCTGCCGTTGGCCGCTCTCTCCCGCTGCCTGGCAGTTGGTGCTAGCAGAGCTAGCATTAGCTTCACAAGCGCGAGCTCTCGTCTGTAACAGCGGCTCGGCCAGACTTTCCGACTCGGAGCGGTGAATTTCTGCTGTAGAATTGTAATTGCAAGTGCTCTGATCTAAACGGCCCGACTAAAGGTGCGTTAACAACACCGCTAGCTTTTGGTAACGCTAGATATGCAGCGGGGGATTGGCGAGATGAACAAGTATTTGAATTAAAGACGTGTTAGCAGATGCAAAGATGCGATCGTACCGACATTTTTGCTTCTTGTTCCATCAGGTTGTTATTGTAGCCATGTGACGGTCAGAGGTTGTTGTGATCATTAGTAGGACTGTATTGTAGCGCGAGGGCTAATGCAGCTACCCATGTGTGTTGGGTGTTTCATTTGGTTGCCTGGTTACATCTCTCAATGTCACTCACCTCAAGTAAAGTAACGACTTTTAATTTTGGTATGAATAACTCACTCCAGCTCTGTGAATTGATCCATTTATATCTTAACTGAACTCTACTGTAATTTAGTATAAAGTGTTTTTTTTCCTTTTCCTCCCTCCGCACGCATTTTATTCGTATTTATTTGTTAATCCAATTTACAGCTAACTTAAAATATGTTTTTGTTTAGTGTTGTTAATGTTGTACATGATTATTTTCCTTTTTAATAATAAAGTACACTAACTGTCAAATGTGTTTCCAAAAGTTGTATCATTCAAAACGGATTTCTTTACCACAAACAACTCAGATTCAACAACTCATAAATTCCTTTTTTTCACTGTTACAGTGATTTAATAAGTAAAGACTGCTGTATATGTAACAATTTTATTGCATATAGTGGACTAGTGCAGACAAACCTCTGGGGTACAGGAAGTAGACACATGTCTGATGGCACCCCTCATTTACAGCATGATGCAAACACAGTAATACTATTTGCATTTTTTGTGGGCAGACAAAACATTTCCTAGATCTGAACCTTGATTGCAGAGGACATGCAACAATGACAATGCAAACAAATGGACAACACATGCTAAGTAGTGTTGTAGTTTTTTTACCACAGATGACCCTAAATGCACCTATTTGCACATGGAACGAGTTTTGTTTTGCAGTGCCGGTAGGCCAGCGGAGATGTCCTATGGTGAGTTAATGCTGTTGACGACAGAGGAAGAGGATGGTCCTAGACAACAAAATTACTCGGTATCATTTCATGGGTCAATAAGGAACTGGTTTTCATCTGAGTGCAACAAACATTTTTGAGAGTAGTTTACAAGGCAGCCATTAGCATATGTAACATTGCTACAATCAACCATTGGAACAAGTAATAGAAACAGTCTGGTTTTTTAATTGGCATGGGGTATCGCCATACACGTGTTCATTTTAATCCTGTTTAAGGTGGTATAAATATTAATGTGTAAACTGGAGTTTTGTCTTGGAAATGTCCAGTGGCAGCACCACTCACAGTGTGTGTATATATACATTCTGGGAAATCTGTATTTGTACAGGATTTCTGGCTCCGTATCTATACTACTTGATATCTAGTATCTGTCCTATCTGACTGAATGCTCTTGTGTTGGATGGTGCACAGTGTTTTGTTGTTGAACCAGCCTGGTGGTCTTTGCTACAGTGGAGACGCTTTGACGATGCAATACTGGTGCCCTTTGTAGTTTTTTAAAAAATTTTAATGGCAGTGTTGGGGCCTATGAATTATATGTAGACTCGCTTGCAGAATACAAGTCAAGTCAGGGTCTTGCAACAACTTCTAGACGTGTGTGTAAACATGTTCTATTTTTATTGATTGTGCTATAACACATCATGTCGTGTGAATTTTTAAAGGCCAATGTAAGCCTTTGCCTTGTGTATACTGTATAGCAATACTTGCTTTCCCAGTGAAAACTAACCAACTACACGTTGCAGTGCCCGACAGAGTCCCAGTTCTGATGTTTTATTCAAGAGATCATTAGAATTAGACTGTGACTGCTAGTAAACTGGTCCAGGTGGTATTCTAAATTTTATGGTCATATCTGCAGGAAAACTCAGACAGAACAGACAATCATTATTGTAACCAGTAAAATGGTTCCACCCACAATCCTTTGGGGTGAGTTTTTTTTCTACAGGGACGTGTGGGGGTGGAGCTTCTGTCTGTGTACTTGGTGAGATAGATGCAGAGAAGAGGAAGTGGTAGTCATGCCTGTTTGCCTGGGACTGTGAGTGCTGATTTGGCAGGAGTCTATTCCAAGTCAGGCTGACGGAGGCTTGCTGGGAAACGTGTGACTGACAATACATCCCTTGTGAGGGGGATTTACTCTTTACTACATGCTTGTGGGTGTGAAGTAGGGATAGCAGGATTAACTGAACTTGACAGGATATCAACAAAGGGAAGGTTATTTCAGGCTGACAACAGGACACAGGACAATTATTAGTGGTATTTATAATCCCAGGATTTAGAAGGTGGATCATGCACCATAAATGTACATTTGGAGAATTATAATATCTTAATTCTTATCCAACAAACTGCCATTATATTGGTCTAACTGTTGAGGTTTGATCCTGTTGAGGCGAAGCTGAAACGCTGCTCAATATGAGCAGCTAGTTAATATCTATATACCTCGCCACAAGTTGTCTTGGCATCATTTGAACAGCCTGTGCTAAATAGTTAATTAGTCTTTTAACTACTCTCTGCAGCTCCCTTGTCGAGGTGGGGATAATGGGAGTCACAACGATGGACCAGAGTTCTGGCACAGCCGGGAAACGCATCCGAAAACCATCACTGCTCTATGAGGGCTTCGAGAGTCCAGGAATGCCTGCAGTCAATCAGAGCTCCTATCCGGGACCCCCACAGCCCCCGGTTAGAGACCCCAGTCGGCAGGGGAGGATGACCAACCAGCTTCAGTTCCTACAGAAAGTCCTGCTCAAGTCTTTGTGGAGGCATCACTTCGCCTGGCCCTTCCATGAACCTGTTGACTCAGTCAAGCTCAGCCTGCCTGTGAGTGTGAATGTCAAGAAATAGGAAATCTATCTAAGGGACAATCTTTTTTTACTTGCCGCTGTCCGCTAAACGTCCAAACAGTGTGTATTAAAAGCCCACCTCCCGGCTAATAGTACAACTTCGCAATCTATTTGTAGCCACATGAGGTTTAGCTCTTATGTCTTTTCATTTTGTCTGAGTTATTTTGGATGCCGTGGCTACTGTCCTGACAGTGTCATTTTCTTTCGCAGGACTATCATAAGATCATCAAAACTCCCATGGACATGGGCACTATTAAGAAGAGACTAGAAAATAACTACTACCGCAGTGCCAGTGAGTGCATGCAGGACTTCAACACCATGTTCACCAACTGCTACATTTATAACAAGGTAAGACTTCGAGCGTAAGCCATTGACAGACGCTCTCTAATATGAAAGTGCAATATTAGTCAAACCATCAGTTTTAAAAATGTTGTTTTAATTGGGGGATTTAGGAAAATATTCCATTTTACTTGAGTTATTATTGTGTGTAGGAAGTTTTGTTTGACTTTTCTTTTTATTGATTTCATAAATTGTCACCTTCATAACCATTTCTCCTCTCCAGCCTACAGATGACATAGTACTGATGGCCCAGTCTCTGGAGAAGGCATTCCTGCAGAAAGTGGCACAGATGCCCCAGGAGGAGCTCGAGCTGCCGCCTCCTCCTCCGAGGAGCAAGCCAGGCAAACCTGGAAGAAAAGGCAGAGGTAATGCATGTGAGCATTGTCATGTTAAGCCTGCAATAATTATTCGTACAGTACATGCATAGAATCCATCATAGTATACAGTTTTCTGAATCTGCCCCCCTCATGTTCTCATCCTCTTCTCTCCCAGTCTCAGGAGGAGTGACGACGGCTCATCAGGTCCCAGCTGTCTCCCAGTCAGCCTACTCACCTCCCACCCCGGAAACTCCCGACTCCATCCTCTCTACCCCCCCACAGACACTTTTGACCAAGAGCATGCCCCCTTCCCTTCCACCTGAACAAAGCATCCCCACCATTACGGGTCTACCTCCAACACAGCCCACAGCTAAGGTAACATTTGACACCTTGTCTTAATGTGTTCAGAATTTGCCAGCATTTTGAATACATTTCAGGAGACCTCACCCTCTCTTGATGGTCTTTTCCTCAACCCCAGAAAAAAGGTGTGAAGAGGAAAGCAGACACAACCACCCCAACCACTGTAGCCATGCCCATCATGAGCACCATGGGTGTCAGCGGCATCAGCCTGGGGATGGGCGGTGGACACGACTCCCCGCTCACCCTCACTTCTCTGGGGGTGGACCACAACTCCAGTCTGGGCATGAACCAAGGCCTTAGCCAGGGCATGGGGATGGGCATGGGAATGGGCTTGGGCATGGGGATGGGGATGGTGATGATGGGTGGCAAAACTACAGCAGGGGCCAGGAGAGGAGTGAGTGGGCGACCCATCAAGCCCCCAAAGAAGGATTTACCAGACTCCATGGTGCCTGCACCGGTGCGCCGCAGCAAGCTAAGCCCCCAGCTGCGTTACTGCAACGCTGTCCTAAAGGATCTGCTGTCGAAGAAGCACGCAGCGTATGCCTGGCCCTTCTACAAGCCAGTCGATGCCTCAACACTCGGTCTTCATGACTACCACGACATCATTAAGCAGCCCATGGACCTCAGCACCATCAAGGTAGGTGTCTCAAGAACACAAGCAATGGTGAACATTTGTCAGAACAGAGTAGTAGCGTGTTAACTGTTCTCCTGTCCTGCAGTGAACAGTAGCAGGTGTAGAATGAACAGGCAACACTGACATGTTTGTAACATTTTGCCCCTAAGTGTTGCTTTGCAAACCACTTAAAACACAGGCGGCACTTTTAAATAAGATGGTTTTTAATATCTCAGATGGAAGAAATCAGATGTTAGTTAGCCTTGTGATGTACATCTTTTGGTAGCTGTCTTTCACCTTCTGTTCAGGTATACTTTCTCTGGAGAATAGGCATTAGTTGGTGAATTAAAACTGGTTCCTCATTCACACTACACAAGTGCCCTATCTTGTTTTTGTTCTTCTTTAAATACACTATTTGGTGTAAACATCTCTCTACTTCTGTTATCTTTAGCGGAAGATGGACGGCAGAGAATATCTCGACTCCCAGCAGTTCTCTGCTGATGTGAGACTGATGTTCTCTAACTGCTACAAGTACAACCCTCCGGATCATGATGTGGTGGCCATGGCCAGAAAACTCCAGGTAATTTACTTATTCCATAGTAGTAGTTTTAATAGTAGTACAAAAAAATTAAACTTGCTTAATTCAATCACAGGTTTCCACTTTCCATCCTTTATATCCGCCTCAGATCGTCATTGTTCTTGTATTTAAAACTGGTCCGCTCACATACTGTTGAATTCTTCTAGGACGTCTTTGAGTTCTGCTTTGCAAAAATGCCAGATGAGGCTCCAGTACCCCCAAGCTCCTCGTCTTCCTCCTCCTCGTCTTCGTCGTCATCAGAGAGTGAACTCAGCAGTGAAAGTGAGGAGAGCGAGAGCAGCCCCAGCTCCGACTCTGAGGAGGAGAGGGCAAACCGGCTGGCAGAGCTGCAGGAACAGGTCTGTATTAAACCTCAAGTACAAGTTTCTGTGGCATTGCTGTGATATTCTAATGTTGCTCTATCCTTTACTCAGTATCACTTTAACTCATCTGTCTTTCTCTCTCCCTTCAGCTGAAAGCCGTACACGAGCAACTCACCGCACTCTCTCAGGGCCCCATCGTCAAACCCAAGAAGAAGAAAGAGAAGAAGGACAAGAAAAAGAAGAAAAAGGTAGAAAAAGAGAAGCATCGGAAGATAGAGGAAGAGCTGCCGCCTGTTAAACCTGCCAAGGCCCCTAAAATCGCCAAGACTCCAAAGCCCAAGGCCAACCGAGCAGCGCCGCCTCCTGTGGTGCCGATTAAGAAGGCACCAAGCAAGAAAAACAACAAGAGCAAGTGAGTGCTGAAACGTATTTGTCAGTGTTGGAATCAGAGTGTGTGGTGCGTTCTGTGTTTACTGGAGCATGTGAAAGATGACCCAGAACGTTTTGCAAGAAGTCCCAAAAGCTTCACACTTGAGAAGGAAGTCAGATTTTTCTAAGATTTTTATTAAAATTGTATCATCCATATTGCAAGTCATATAATATGATGTCAGCTTGGTTGCGGTATCTAATGACCTTTTTGTAGATTAGAACAGAGCCTCTTGTTATCATTTTCTAACCATCTCCATCTCTTTCTCTTCTGCCTTCCACCAGATCCAAAAAGGGGGGCATGACGTTCAGCATGCCTCAGCCGATCCATGAACCCATAGTGAGTCATTATGACTCAGATGAAGAAGAGGAGACGGCGCCCATGTCGTATGATGAAAAGCGTCAGTTGAGTCTGGACATCAACAAGCTGCCCGGTGAGAAGCTGGGCCGGGTCGTTTACATCATCCAGTCCCGCGAGCCTTCGCTCCGAGACACAAACCCAGAAGAGATCGAGATCGACTTCGAGACGCTGAAGCCATCGACGCTGCGTGAGCTGGAGAGATACGTCATGACGTGTCTGAGGAAGAAACCTCGGAAGCCATACGGTTAGTAATATTAGAAGGGATGAGATCATGAAATTATTTATGAATAATTTATTTTCTAGATCCTTAAAATATCCTAAAACAGCAAAGAAACCAGTGTAGTCTATAGGCTGTAGGTATTTGATAATGTAATACACTACCCATAATTAATGATATCGTTACTCTTCTGTTTCTATGCAGCAAGCAAAAACAACATAGCTGGCAAGTCACGGGAAGAACTCGCACTGGAGAAACAAATGGAGCTGGAGAGAAGACTGATGGACGTCAGTGGGCAGCTCAACTCTGGAAAGAAGCCTGCAAAGACCAAACGTAAGTCCTCCATGCTGCTGTCTTACATTGTGCACATTAATAGTCGGGCTGCACGACATGGAGAGAAAATCATACTGATTATTGGAGGTTATATTGTCAAATCTTATTCTATTGTGAGTTCTGCACGACGTGGTCTTCATTGTGCTTTTTGTTTGTTTCCTCCAGCAGAGAAACCCGCCGCAGAGCAGAACACCCAGCCGTCACGTCTCAGCGCCAGTAGTTCCTCCTCAGACTCCTCTTCATCATCCTCTTCCTCCTCGTCCTCAGACACCAGCGACTCAGACTCTGGCTGAGAGGCGGAGGGCTTTCCATATGAAAAGGGGCCCTGGAAGTTTCGCTTCCCACCAAGTGGACTGAACTGCAGTAGAGCTACTGACAATGGAGCCGCAGGACGGATCAGAAGAGACCAGCACCAGGCAGAACTGGTCTGCCTCAACAAGTGTCAAAGAAAGAGAGAGAGATGAGGCTTTCCCTGTGCTCAGCTCATCCATCCAATCCTGTCCTGGACACAGAAAAGTTGAGGATGGATGGAAAGAAGGAGACTCTTTGCCGTTCTCTGGAGAACTGGCTGTGCTGGGCAGCGCGAGGGACGCTCCATCTCCTGCAGGAAAAAAGGAGCCGAGCAAAGCATGTGTTGGAGGGTTAAGGGTGCTAGAGCCAGAATCTGTCTCGTTTCTGGAGATTATTTCCCTTCTTCCCGTGCTCTCTGTCCTTATGCTGTATAGATGAGGTGTACAGTTATATAAATATCTATTTTTCTTTTATAAAGAAGCATTTTATGGCTAATTTATTCCCTCATTCTGGGAAATATGAACTGGTGTGGGCGGAGTTGTGTTTTAGTTTTTGTTTAGATTTTTTTTCTTGAGTGACAGAAGGTAGAGGGGAAACACGTGTGTGTGTTTGTGTGTGTTTGTGTGTGTGTGTGTCTGTGCGAGTGTCTGTGCGAGTGTGTCCGTATGAATGTGTCACGTATGTGTTTGCATGCACATGTGTGAGTGTGAGATCCGGCACCACAAGTGCTGCCTTGTGATGTTCCTCATAGTTTTGACGCAGGCGTTGAAAATCAGTCTGCACGCAGAAGCACCTTGGTTCAGTAGAATACAGAATGCATGCAATACAGAGGAGCTGACAAACACCTGCATACTCATGTACTACTTACTGCATCCTTGTGTACTCATGTACTCGTCTGAAAGGGTTGGCCACTGTACAGAAATGTGACCTAGTTACACATCAGTTTATACTTCAATATTTCTGTTCCCATGTGTGCTGTCTTTATTTTTTTTTTATTTCTCTGTAAACGTTCTTTTTTCTTCCTGTGACCAATCTGCTAATAAATTGTGAGGACGTGTCTTGTCTACTCACCTGTGCCCAAATTACATCTCGGTTCTTCTGCTTTCTTTTGGTGTTCAGTTCTGTTTGACTTAAATCACAAATCACAAGAGTTTTAAAGTTGCAAGATTAAAAGTTTTACATTTTATATATTACCCAAGTAGGTGAAGCATTTTAACGTGGTTTCCCATGAGCCTTCACTTCTTAACATGGTGACACAAAAGCGAAACAGCTTTGTCTTTTTAAAACTATTTGGCCTTTGACATCTTTGGCAGCTGAAAGTTTTCATGTCTGTATTTTGTTTAAGAGTCAGTTTACTTATTTGTGTGATTTAGCGACGTGATGACGGGCTCACTGCAGCTTCAGGCTGCAGATGCTGAGACTTTTTCTTCTTTAGCCTCTTTGTTTAGTTTTTTTTAAAGCGATGTGACGGTGAAAACATGAGAGCGGCTTTTAGATTTGTTTGGGATCCGGCAGCCAGTTTAACCTGTAGACAGAAATCTGGTTTAATGTTGTGAGTAATAACGATGCACTGTTTGTTTGGTGGAACTACTAAACAAGTTTGTGATTTAGGAAATGGCCTGTATACGTTTTGTTCTTTTAAAATCGCCTGTGGCTTGAGATTTGGACTATTGTATGTTTGAAACTGATTATTTATTTAGCAGGAACTTGAATGGAGATACTTTTTTTTTTTTTGTAATAATGAAAGTAATCAAATGATTTTTAAGTCGAAGTCTACTCTGAAATATGCACAGATTAACTGTCAGGATTGTAGATGTGTACATATTTTACAGTCTCAATCTTGGAGCATGTTTTTGTTTTTCCTTCAGTAACTTAGTTGAGCTTTTCTCTGCCGAGCGAAGGTTTTTTTTGGGGGGGGCGGCTTCTGTTCTAACAACTAAATACTCCAGAGTTGTCAGTCTTACCTTTCTGAGGTTTGTCAGAAATCTAAATGCCTCTGTACTTGACTCCATCGTTTCATCTGAACATCTGTACATAAATAAACTGAGACATGTTCATCTTTTCACTGACTTTGCAGATATTTTATTTGTAGATGATGTAAATTCAGGAACATACTGAGCGCAGGAATGAGGACATCTCATGAGTAAATAGTGACATCTGCGCTTAAAAAAAATATGAAATATGTATAATTTATTATTCCAGTGGACAGTAATTAAAATTTAGCCCAGTAATCACAAGCACATATTTCTTTTTCGTATTTCTCTCGACAGGCATTCATCTCTGATGTACACGGCCTTAAATCGATAAATGATAATTAAAAAAATGTTTGTGTTTTGTGGCCTTTGTAATTACGATTTCCAGTAAAAAATGGTTTAATGTTAAACACAACAAAATGATGTTAAATGATCTCTGAACAACAAAAAAATATTAAATTGTCATTCACATCGATTAGCTTTGGTTTGTTCCATTACAGCAGGAGTTTAACTCGGTTGGACTTTCTCAGTGCCAGCGCCTACTTTCCATAAAATCTTCTTGCAAGACACTGTGAGCATCAGATGAAGCAAATTCAGAAGTTACTAAGCAACAGGATCAGTTCTTGGCAACCACAATAGAGCTCAGTAGAAACATTGAGTTCTCTCCCGTGCTGCAGAAAAAATACAGTAAGTTGAGTTCAGTCACTGAGATTTTAGTGACAAATGTATTACTGCCAAATTTCTGCTTCATGTGACTCCATGTGAATAAATGGAGTTCTTCTGAAAAAGAAAAGGAAGAAAGTTATAAATCAAAACCAGAATGCACATATGACAAAAACGAGTCACGATTACACATTTCAATATGAAAATGATCTATAAAGATATGAAAAGAAACCTCATATCACTTATAAACGTAATGATTAGATATTTGAAAAGGAATGTGCATGTTGATGTAGATAAATCATGTGGGCTGTATGTAAGACTTTATGTCTTTGACTGTAGACTCATTTAGATCATCAATTTAAATCAATTAGTTGAGGTATAAGGCAGCCAAGTTTACCATTCTCAGGATGTAGTATTTTTTTTAAATTATTTTATTTACAAAGTTAAAATTTACATTTAATTTTAACTGGGAGGCAACAATTAATCACAGTTTCAATGTTATTAAGAGACAGACACTTCTTAAGACATAAAATAATACCTAATTATCATTACAAAAATAAATAGGAATAGAAAAATATATCTATAAAACAAAATTGAATATAAAACTAGATCAAAACACCACATTGGTGACGTCATTGTCTAATAATACATTGAGATGTTCGGTGCTTCGGGACTTTCAGGGACTTTCCCAGGATGTAGCGTGATCAAATACTGGTCAACCAAAGTTATTCATTCATGAAAAAGTGGTGTTATTAAGTAAATAAGTGCAAAACACGGCCTTCATAGAAAGTTGGATACTATAAAAACTGTAAGAAATAGAAAATGCTTGTTAATTAACCTGCTGGATCAGAGTTTGGACGGTTTATGTTGTATTTACATGTTTAACAGGATTTCTGCCCTCTTGTGGTCACACGGTGTAACTACTCTCAGCTCATAGTCAAGACAGACACAATTACACTGTGATACTTCCGGCGAGCACTTTCAAAATAAAACTGTTACCGTGGAAATACGTGAGTTTTATGTTAACAATTTATAATACAGCATGTCACAGTACACAGATAGACATAAAGACATTTACAGAAAAGCTTCTTACTTGCTTCTTTACTCCGTCTGGACAGCTAAAGTCTGGTTTGGCTTTTGCTAGCTAATTAAATCCCAAGTCTCGATGTAATAAGGCCAGAGGCAACGAACTGGGGCTAATATAGCTAGCTAAACCCCGAATTTCAAACTCAGCTTTAGTCTGCTTATTAGCCAGACAACAACTCCTGTAAGTTTGTACAGTGAGGAGGGGAAACAGCCATCTTAGGAAGTTAGAAATTAGACTAGAAAATGCTGTAATGTTCAGTAATTAAAGCCGCCGTGTTATTAGTACTGTCAAAGTAATTGAACTGAATTATAACCGGGATTTTCCGCCCTCTTGTGGTCAAACTGTAGAACTACAAAGCTCCGCCTGCGTCAAGGCAGAGACAATTACACAGCATTACTTCCGGTGGGCCCTTTCACAATACAACTTTGACGCTAGACAAACGTGAGAAAATGCTTTGTTAGGACCGTTGTGATAATGTTTTATGACCTGTCACAGTACGTACACAAAGAGATGATTACAGACTAGTTGCCGGGGATATATTTATTATTTTACAACTATTGGTTTAGCTATTGGCCTGCTGGTTTAATAGTTCTGACAGTCATTAATTATTGAAATTATAATCCGGGTTTTCCCGCCCTCTTGTGGTCAAACAGTAGAACTACGCCACTCTGTTAACGTCAAGGCAGACATAATTACACAGTGATACTTCCGATGAGTACTTTCACAATAAAACTTTTACGATGGGCAAACGTGAAGTTTACGTTAACAATTTATCGAACACCATGTCGGAGTACACAGATGAACGAATAAATAATTACACATGTCACAGGTCACAGAGAGACAAATGGATAAATAAAGAAAAGCTGCCAGGAAGCTGTTTCTTCTTACTTTACTCCATCAAGACAGCAAACTTCTGGTTTGGCTTTTACTAGCTAACTAAATCCCCGCCCAAGTTGATGTAATAATAAAATGAGAGCCAACAAACTGGGGTTAATATAGCTTGTTAGACCTGCCACTTTAGGCCCAGCTTTAATTTTTTTCAGGGCTATTGTTTGATAGCCTTCTTACTAGGTTGACTACTACGCCTGTAAGTTTGTACTTTAACAATACAACTTTTACAAACGCCAGACTTGAGACGAGGCTTCCTGACAGTAATTTAGGTTTGTCACAGCTGTTCTGAATCAAGTGGTCAAACAGACAAACTACTCTGCTACCTTCACAACACTGTACTTCACACAGTGATGTAATGAAAATATGAGAGGCTTCAAACTGGGGAAATCATGGCTATTTAAACCCAGAATTCAAGGCACAATATCTGTTACTTACTCTATATATAAGTTTGTCCTGTAATGAGGTAAGCAAGCTCAACACTGTTGGTATTTTAAGTTGAAAACGCTATAATGTTTGTTAATTAACCTGCAAGTTAATAATTTAAGTTAATAATTTGACATTCACAATTAATGACATTGTAAGTCGGGTGTTTTTCCGCCCTCTAGCGGTCAAACAGTAGAACTACTTCTCTAGCGTCATGGCAGACACAATTACACAGTAAGTTTTCCTGTAATCCTTTCAAAATAAAACATTTACAGTGGTTACAAAGGAGCTTAAACTGTTAATCTGAATGCTACAGCAGTTATTGTCATGTTTGTATCATGTCACTAAGATCACTCTGTAGTAGTCTCGGGTTTCTTTCACCTCTGCTCGCTTCGGTTTTGTCCTAAACATAAAGTCCGGGTTAGCCCGCTAAATTCCACGTCGCGAAGTGATGACGCAATGACGATTACCAACGGTCCCGGCTAACTTCTGGTTTAGCGCCCGGCTAACTTGAAGGGGACGAAATAATTTACTAGTGTGGTTCTTCTAGACTTTCCAAATGTTATTGGACAGAATGTCTTAAATCATGATAGTGAAACGAGTCATTTCGCGGGGGGTCGTGACGCTCACGATCATGTAAACACCATTTTACAGATGCTAAGCTAACTTCTAGTTGAGGTTTTTGCTAGTGAAATTCTCGGCCAAGTTCTCATGTGAGTCAAAATGTAAAGACACAATACGATGAGACAAAGTGGGGCTGATTATCAGATATATAAACCCAGAATTTAGAGCTAATGACACAGTACTCGTTTAAGAAATATAGTTGTAATTTCCATTGGTTTTAATCTAGCTCACAGCCATTGTAAATCATGTCCAATCGTAGTTTTCTGGCGCCCTCTGGTGGACAAACAGAGAACTACAACAACACAGGAAAATAATCAAACCATCATGGCGGCTGCCACAAGGCTCATATCAAGGTTGACGCTGGTCACTGGTAAGTTTATATTTAACCTTTTATCATTCAGTGTGTATAATCAGATACGGAACCACATCTGGGATGCAGCTTCTCTTTCCACGTTGTTTCTTCAACGTCTCTGTCTCCGTGTTAAACATGCTAACGTTAGCTAGCAGAGTACGACGGACTTTGGATCTTGAGTAACTCTGTGGACGTTTGGTGAAGTTCGTCAACTACGATACGTTTTTCTATTAACTTTGATTACTAGTTTGCGTGTCCTTATCTGTGACAGTGAAAGATAGAAGCACCTGGCTCTGATACATCTGAGCGGAGTATAAATGTAAAACTTCTCTTGGATGAATCATTTTGTCATTTTCTTGTGAACACAGTGAAACAAAGTGTAAAGTGTTCCTGAGTCCAAATCTTCAAATGTCTTGTTTTGGACAATTAAAAGTCCAAAACCCAAAGATATTCACTGTACAGTCTTTAAAACAGAGAGATTTTGTATGCCTAAACAAACTAAATAAGGAAACTCTCTTTGTTTTCATGAGTGAATAAACAAACTGACAAATCAATTTCATTCGGTTTCTCTTTGTTGAAGCTAGAAAGGTGGCAGGGTCCGCCACATATTGACAGTCTTCTGACACCTCATTTTCCTCTGAGAACAGCTCGTTTATTCTTGCAGTTAACAAGTTGGTTCAATGATTATAGTAATTTCAGCTCTAATTTAGGTGATAAAGTCTCATTATTTTCCACATTAAACATTGGAAGCTTGTTCTCTTTGGGATGCAAAAGATCCATTCACTTGTATTTTGGTTACAGGTAGCTGAGTTTGCAGGGAGACAGAATAATAACAGTTTACAGAACAGTACACACAATATAGTTTTCCCTTTTGAAACTATTAACACTCATGATGTTAATGCTGTCCTGCTCAGGTGTGACTTCATGCTTTTTGTCCCCACCAGGAGGAGGCAGTGGGATCGGACGGTCGGTGTGTCAGCGCTTCGCCTCTGAGGGCGCCTCCGTGGTGGTCGCTGACATCAGCGAGGAGTCGGCCAATGAGACCCTGGAGAGTCTGTCGAGTGAGCTCAGAGGACAGGGTCACATGGCAGCTGTGGTGGATGTGTCGTCGAAAGAGAGCGTGAAGAAGCTGGTGACGAGTATACAGGTGTGTGTGTGTGTGTGTGTGTGTGTGTGTGTGTGTGTGTGTGTGTGGTACAGACGGAAAACACTCCATCTATCCCTGTCATAATGTGCAGTGTTTTCAGAGAAATACACAGTTTTTTCTCTGTTGAATACAGGTCAGAATGCTGCAGGGCTGTTACATGTCCTCTTTTCCTCTCTGTCTGTTGTGTTCACAGTTAATCTCCTCTCCCTCTGCAGACTCGTTACTTTCAGCCTCCCTCGGTGTGTGTGAACGCAGCAGGCATCACGCAGGACGACTTCCTGCTCAACATGGAGGAGGACCAGTTTGACAGAGTCATCCAGGTCAACCTGAAGGTACGCAGCCTGGACGTCCTGTAGCATGAAGTGAGATTAGTGAGTTATTCAGCCATCTTTGGTCCCAATGCTGTCAATGTTTTCCAGTATCACAACGCTGACTCACTTTTAACTGCAGTAGATCACCACGTAATCTGCTGTAGTCATTCCTACAGGAGCCTGACAGGGACAAAAAGTACTGTCTTTACAATTAAATGAGAATGCTTAAGTGCAATAGATTTATTTATTAGCTGTTTTTCTATTTCAGCTCTGTTTTTATACAGAAGCGTGAAGCAACACATATTCCTCACTGTACTTTACGAAAAGATTACAACATTCCCTGTTTATTACATCAAGACAACTGTTCTGCTTTAATCTGAATCTGTCTTTCCGTAACTGAAGAGCGGAGAACAGAACCAAGTGAGGTTATTTATTAAATCCTCTTTTCTCCTGCGTCTGTCTCAGGGTTCATTCTTGGTCACTCAGGCTGTCGCTCAGGCTCTAGTTGCCTGTGGAGCTCCCAAAGGATCCATCGTGACTGTCGGCAGCATTGTGGGAAAGGTGAGACATCAGTAACATATTGTGTTTTACTACACTGTTAATATTTAGCTGAAGAGTTAAAGTTTTTGTCAGCGGTTTTAACCTTTCTGATCAACATCTTCCAGAACTTTAAGGTAAAAGAATAAACTTGCAGAAATCCATCGAGAACGTATTTTGATTCTAAATCACAACATGGATGTTAAAGTTAGTTTAAACGACTTGTTCAGTTCTCTGTGAAAGTATCTGGAACATTTGAACTTTGGCTGTTAGATGAAAATCCTCCAGCACTAAATCCACTGCATGTTTGTGTCTGTGTGGTTGATGTTTGCAGGTGGGAAACATTGGACAGGCAAATTACGCCTCCTCCAAAGCTGGAGTGGAGGGTTTAACCCGGACAGCTGCAAAAGAGCTCAGCAGGTGAGACGAGCCTGAAACAGCAGCGAAACATCGTCTCACATACCGAGGATCCAGTTTAAAATGTCGACTTCCTTCTCTTTGTCTCCAGGTTTGGGATTCGTTGTAATTGTGTGCTGCCAGGTTTCATATCGACTCCGATGACGGATAAAGTTCCAGAGAAGGTTATTAGCAAGGTACGACACACACACGCGAAACACTTTATCTATCAGGAATGACTAAATATTTGCAGGCATCAGTTGGAAAATGTTGTTTTTGGTTGAACTGACTGTTTAACATGATCTGCAACCAAATAAAAGTTTGACAGACAACTCTGACTCTCCAGTGAAACTACAGAGTCGTCCTGCTTAGTTTCATCTGTCATGTTTTTTCAGATGACGTCTCTGGTGCCTCTTGGCAGGATGGGTGAGCCAGCAGGTCAGTGAAGACGCACGTTTAACACCTTTATGCAAACTACTTGGTGCACTCTGCCTCTTCAGTAAATCTAAGAGGACGGAGGTGGATTGTACCATGTGTGTCTGACACACTCAGTTTCTAACACTTCCTCACACTTCTTTTTGTCGTCTCTCTGTCGTCCTCCAGAGGTCGCTGATGTCTGCGCCTTTCTTGCTTCTGATGACTCCCGATACATCACAGGAGCCAGAATTGAAGTGACAGGTGATTGATTCGACTCTCTGACAGCAGCTTCTGTAAAAACACATGTGATCTGATGTCTCTCATCATAAACTAGATATTTGTTTCCTCTCAAAGTGACAAGCAACCTCCAGCTGAACTTTTATTAACCTACATAGAAATATGTTTTGTTAAATCTTTAAAAGTTAAACTCAAATTATGTCTCTGTTTTTGCCAGGTGGACTTTTCATTGGATAGATGAGCCGTCCGTCACACTGATGACGACCAATGAAAGGCCAGTTCCTTCATGATCAGTTTGTTAAACTGATTTTACTTTTATCAACTCTTCAGTCACGAGAACTGTCGATGATGTTTTTATAAATCTGGTTGTAAAAATGTACTTTACAGTGTGAAGCCACTTTCTGTGCCACTAAATAACTGTTTGTCATATTTATACACAGAATATTGTATTTTATTTTGCATTAAAACTATTTTCCTTAACAGAGTCCTGTGTTATAATGCAGTTTTCTTTCTCCAACTCATCCTCGTTTGGAGGGCCGGTGGAATTCAAACCTTCAGATCTGCAGATACTGTTCGAGGTATGCAAGCGCTTTTTAAACTCTGTTGTAGGTTTAAAGCCTGAAGATGTTCTGAACGACTGAACGCTTCGTCTTTAGATGCTGCAGGTGCTGAACTCACTGAGCTCATCTGCTGTGTTTAATGATCAATAAGCCTTTTAAATTTTAATCTAATCTGTTGGCTTTTACTATGATGTGAAAAGAGTTGAACAAATCTGTTTTCCTGCAGACTCAGCTGGCGTTTCTTGCTGTGAGCTGCCAATGCTTTAGAAAATACAACAACAACAAAAACCCAGATCAGATTTTGAAGCCTTGACCACAGGAGTTTCTGTTTTTCAGAACGAGCTGTCGGTCGGTGGAGGCTGGCGTGTTCACAACGCAGCTAAACATGCATGTTAGGTTTTAGAAGCCGAGCCCACGACTCCAGAGATTATGTGACAATATATTCATCTGAGCCACAAATTGGAAACATCAGTTTAGTTTGCAATATGTAGTATTTCTAAATAGTTTGAGATTTTAAAGTGGTGAAGGAAAAAGATTCATCTCTGCCATAAAAACCCACATTTTTAAACACTCACAGATGCCAAAATACATGTTTAAACACTTTCCTGCAGATTATGGCTGAAACAGCTGCAGCTGCCAGCGTCAAGATCACAGCTAGTGTCTCTCACATAGAGTCTGAAAGTGTATTTTTTGCTTTGCACTTAGGAGAGAAAATAACCAAATATAAACTAGAATTTATCAAGATTGATTACTTGTAGTGCACAAAGAAATCAAAATCTGAATGGTTCACTAAACTGGTTCCTCCTCATGATTTGAAGTCAGTTATTTTTAAAATATGTTGTTTGTTTCTTGTCATAAACATTATGTTCACTCATTTAAACATTTGCATTAACTTGACGATAAATCCACAGTGGAAGGAACTCCAAATAGCCACAAGATGTCGCTGTTTTGTCGTTTATTGACAATAACATGAATTGTGTGGCCAGCAGAAGAAAACAAATAATTAAGGGACTGAAAACATATTTGTACAAAATCGTGCAGATTTAATCTAAAAAAAATGAAAGCTATCAAAAATATGAGTTAACTGATAATTCCTTCTCTCTACGGAGACCAACTACAGCATTAACACTTAATTATTCTGTAAAATAAGTTTAGTTAACAGACGTGAAAGAAAACTTTTTGTTTAGCCGCCAATAGCTGAGCTACTCATTTGTGTTTAAGTCCAAAGAATCCAAACAAACTGACTAAAAACTCCCTTCAGAAGCTGCTAACACTGAAGGTGCACCTGCCTAACAGGTCGGAGTAGCAACAACAGTTTGTAAGTTCAGTTCCTGCTGTCACAATAACTCGACCTGACCGAAATTAATTAGTTAATAAATTAAACGAATGATTGAAAATCCACCAGCAGTCGGTTCAGGGCTCCGCAGATTTAAAGATAGATTTTAAACTTAGAAAAATCTCTATTTTCTTATTAAAAAGAAGTGAGATTGACAGAGGAAGCCATGTGTTTTTACATTTAACTTCAATCAGAAATACAAGAACTTAACGCACATAAAGAAGATGATTATACTGTTTGTCTTTTCCCGATGAAAACGCTGCACAGATGAGAAACAGCTACTTCCTACTACTGATGACGAGGGTTTGAAAGAAAAACAAGAGTCAAGCAGCTCTTTTTAAAAAGATTATATATTACAGAAACAAGAATTTAAAAAAATTACTTACACACATTATAAAATAATACTTTTTTCTCTTTTCAGCACCATATTTTTTTTATGTTGAACTGTTTGTCTTCAACACAATAGAAACAAAAGTATTTGAGGTCATTCTCTCTGGAGAATCTCACGGTCAGATGTCTGAAGTTTTGGTCTCGGCCGTCCCGCCCCCCCGTTTCCCTGCTATATTAAAAAAAAGTGACAAACAAAATAAAAAACAATAAAATCAGAACCCTAGTATGAAATCACCCCACAGCCCCGCAGTCCCTCTCACAACCTCTCTCCCACCCGCTGTGGTCTCAGGTAGAAATTTAAAAGCTCAGATGATCGTGTGTCGTTATTTTTTATAAACTACTTAGTAAACTGATTGTCCGCGATGCATTTCAAAGCCCAGTGAAGCAAAAAAATCCCCTGAGCCTGAAACCAACATACGCCAACTTTAAACAGTAGCAATGACAAGGAAATGTGACAGAACTGGAGAGTCACCATTTAATCATTACAGTGGAAGCAAAAAAAATTTAACAGCACAGTACAGTTGATGAAAACACTAAAAAAAGGGATATTACAATAAAATATGGCCACAGATTCTTTGGTCCTACAGAAGAAGTTTGGACAGGGTGTGAACAGAAGCACCATCACTCAGACTGGCAGTGAGTTTAACATGAACGTCACTCGCTTCACTTCAAGTGTCAGCTTCAGGAAATAAATACAAATGAAATATACCACATTTGACTGGAATATTTGGTGGTCCTTGTTTCTTTTTTTTTTAAATCTCAAAGCACCCTGTTTGTTTTAAATAAATACAATAGAATATCACTATTTCTGTACAAATGGAATGTAATGCACATTTTCCCCAGTAAAAAGCTTCATGAAATTGTAAAAGAGAAAGTGGAGGACTTGGAGTGGGGACTAAAACTTTGGTATAATTAGCACCTTGCCACACAGTTTCTTTCAGTAAAGCATGCATTTTATTCACTGCTGTAGGAAAAATTGCAGGAGGGAATTTTCAATCTCATATACACATGTTAACCCTGATGTTGCTCTGTGCTTGTATGCTGGATGGAAAACATAAATCAAAAGTACCCAGGAAGTGACTCAGCAAATACTGGACTGGTGTGTGTGGCAGAAACCTCAGGCGGCCCGATCCGTGATTTAAAGAGGAATCGGCCCTTTAACATGGAGGCACAGCAGCATCGAGTCTAGCACAGTTTACAGAAGTAATGGCTTTTGAATTCACCGTTGACAAAAACCAATTCAGAGAGAGTTCCTGCTGCTCTCAGGGCCGAGGAAACAGCGTCCATCAGAACCTCTCTGCACCAGGAAGATTCTTTCAATCATCACTTTGAGCTGCGAATCACATTTTGAGACTGTTTTAATAAAACTGCAGGTTGTCATGAAAAGATTTTTTTTTACAAAGAGTAGAAAATTCACTTGGCTGGCAGCTTAAACACAACAAAAAAACAGATCGGTCGAACAGACGAGACCGGCTGGAATCATTTTTGCACATTTCCCACTTTTCTTTTTATGTACTGGCTGTAAACTGGTGGCTTCAATTCTTTGGTTTCTTTCAATTAAACAAGATATAACAGCTTTTTTCTTTTCAGTGTGAGCAACATGATTGACAAGTCACTTGGACGTTCGTTCATTTCTTACAAAGCTAGATGAGCTGATGAGTTTGCCCTTACAGAGACGCACCAAAGGTTCTGATCTGAGTTTGGTGTCTGCTGCTTGATTTGAATTTCGTCCATGAGCAGGAGTTCTGGCTGGCAAGTGCAAAACGGATAAAAAAAAAAGTTTATTCAAAGCTTTCAATCATCAACTTTTTATCTGAATAACTAAATCAATCAACGTCCAACAAATGCCAAAGCTGTGATTCAAAACACTTTTAAAAACATACGTTCATGCACCTCCTGTCAGTCACTGAAGAGCGACCGTCAACCACGTTGCTAACAGAGTAAACGTGGGATTAAAGAAATGGAAATAATGTCCGAGTGTGACCCTTTTTTTGAGAGGAAGAGGAGGGAGGTAGAGCAGGTGAGATGAGTGGAAAAAAAAAAAGGGAGACAGCGGGGAGGAGAGAAAAGTGAGAGGGGGATCGGAGACGGGGGGCTTCTGGCCTCGAGTCGCCGGCTCGCTCTGGTTCTCAGGCCGGCCCCTTTTCGCTGCTGGTAAAGAAAACACTGTTTTATTCCGAAGAACACTCTCTCCTGGTTTTTTCTTCCTTTCTCGCGGTTGTGCACCCAGACGATGGTCTTCTTCTCCGCGAGGGTTTATTTTTTTTGTTATTTCTCTCCTCTTTACTTTTTGTGACGTCCATTAATTGTTGGGAGGATGTTGCTTTCCCCAGGCACGTACTTGAGCGTGAGTGCGTGTTTGTCTCACAACAGCATCTGCGTGTGTAAGTGTGTGTGTGTGTGTTTGTGGGTTTGTGTGTGTGTGTGTGTGTTTCATATCATTTACAAGTTAATTTACAAATTACTGGGCGTGTCTGTTTAGTGTATATAAATGTGTCTCTAAGTGCATGTGTGTGTGTGTGTGTGTGCGCATGAGTATTTGCATGTGTTGTTCTTTGCATGATGCGTGTGTGTGTGTGTGTTTTAGCCTTGGAAACAGACAGGTCCCACTTCAAAGCCAAACTGCTGGTTGCTCTCCCCAAAGTCTGACACCTTGATGTCCAACAGAGGAAGATGCTCCACCTGTGGTGTGTTGATCTCCAGCACCGTCCTGTCGAAGCCCTTACGATACTGCAGAGAGAGAGACAGAGACGAGTCAGACAGTGGAAACAAGATACACTTTCATTTGGCATAGTTGTGTGTAAAGACTGTTGATGGTTGTGTGAAAAATAAGGTTGAATTACTTTAAGTATGTTCTTAACTCTTAAGCTGCATCATAACTTATTTACAGCATATTATATTCACAGTTGATGCACTTAAGATGAGGCTGCTCGGCACTTAACAGTCCAAAAATAGATGAGCTTTTATCATTCTAATACATTAGAAAAAAAGAGAAAGAATTCCCTGCATGCATCATTACATCCTGTAAATGTCAACAACACTGATAAAACTTAAAAAGTGTTGTTTTCAGTGACAATAACATAGTTTTGAAAGTAAACGGTGGGTTTTTAAAAGCATTCAAGGGTCAAGAATATCACAGACAGTGTGAATGAAAAGTGGTGTGACATCTACTGTGATTTGCAGCGAACGGGAAACATTTTTTGGTCTTATTTCTTGTGCATTTCATCTGTGATATGATAAAAAACTATAAATAGTTCATTGAATAGTTCCAGAAGGAAGGTGGGGAACAGTCTTAATTTCGGAATACGATGGTGAATTGGGATCAGTCTGTAGTGAAAACCAAAGGAATGTCAAATTATTTTGATAAGACAGGAAGAAAGACAGACGGTTAAATAATGTTTTGGGTTTATTGGTTAGATGTCGGGAGGGTTGTGCCTGTAAAGCAAATAATTTACGTGTAATTTTGTTTTGAAAAGTGCTAAATAAAAGGAGTTAAGTATTATTATTATAGTGCAGTATGGGGTCAGTATTAATGTTGAAACTGTTTTCCAGCTCAGACTCACAGAGCAGCCATCGACCAAGGCTTTGATGTAAGGGTTGGTCTCGTAGCTCAGGTCCTCGTCGTTGGCGCCCCTGAGGTGCAGCGCCCTGTTGTAGCTGTTCTTGGCGCTTCGGTCGGCCCAGGCCACTGAGCGGTGGCAGTGGTAAGTGAGGTTCTGGCGGGCCTGGACGCTCAGGAGACGCAGGAAGCCCAGCTGGACCACGCCGACAGGCTCGCCGCTGGAGTCCACGTAGGAGAACTGGGAGGAGGAGGCGATAGAACGGGATTTAGGAGAAGGACAAGAAGAAAATGAGGAGTGGAAGAGCAAAAAGAGGGAATTCACAAAAACAGCAAGTAATGAGAAGTTAAGAACTAAACTATTAAATGAAACAGCAACCAGTCTTCACGTCACAGATGGTTACTTACCTTGTTGCCAGTGGTGAACTGACTGTACCAGGATCCTGGAGTCTCTGCGTCCCAGGAGCTCATCTTCACCTGCCACCACAATGTTCCACATCAAATGTTACAGTCAGATACGTTTAGTTTTAAATAAACAGCTCATGTGGAAATATAATAACAGATTTCATCTTGGACTAAGTTTTTCTGGACAAATCACCAAGATTATTAGTTTTAGTATAAATGTTTACACCTTTCTTAGTGTCTTAAGGTGCAGATGGAATTGGGGAATTTAGTTTCTAAAAGTGGGCAGTTAGTAGACAGAAAACCTTCACCGCAAAACTGCATAGTTAATTCCGAGCCATTACATGTTTAGTTTAATGACTGACCGTGTCGACGCTCTTGCTGGGGTACAGGCACGTCTCTGCTCCATTAGTGAAGTTACAGAAGACCTTGAAGGAGTCTCTGGAGCAGCCCTGGTTGGGATCAATCCAGTACTCTCCTGCAGAGGGAGACAGAAAGACAAAGCAGATTTATGTGATGTAAATCATAGTCCTATATGTTTATACTGAAAAAGACTATGTCTGAAGTCTGCAGATGAATTGTTATAAAGTTGAAATGACAGTGATCACCACATCAGGACCAAAACCTGACTGGGATCATTACTATGACTGGGTCTTATGTCTTACCGTCTTTGAGCTCTGGCTGGCTGAGGTGCAGGTCTTGGCAGGTGCGGGCAGGACTGTCCTGGGTGCCGAGAGGGAAACGCATGGTCTCGATCTCCTGTCGAAGTGAGTTGAGAGACCCGAAGATCTCCTCCATGCCTTCACTGCCCATCAGGAACTCAGTGCCGGCGGCGTCAGACGCAGGCATGTCGGTGTCGGTCTCTGGGAGCAGCTGGCTCGCGTCAATTGAACGCTTGGACTTGGGACTCCTCTGGATGGGCAGAGGCTGAATGACCTCGCCTGGTGGGCCCTACGGAGCAGGTTCACATTTTAATTAATCAACTGCCAAACAACTGTGGGGTGCAATGAGTGAGAAAAAAACAGTATAGTACTTACAGGAGGTCCAGGAGGTCCTTGTACTCCCTTTTCTCCCTTTGGACCGGCTCCTCCCTGAACACAGCAAAGAGAGGAAACATTAAATATGCATCACCGCATCAGATTCAAGTCAAGTGAACAATTGATTGATTTTTCTAGGTACAAACACTCTTAAAGTATACTCACAGAAGAACCCTTAGCTCCTTTGATACCTTGAGGACCCTGTAAAAGATATGAGGCTTAGTTTAATGACGGTGACCATCTTCAGTGTTGCACCGCTGTCATGAATTCATATGGTACTTAATAACATGTGAGTAACTGAATCAAGAAAAAAGAGAATGAGATGAGATAAAACAGCACTCACAGGCAGACCAGGAGGACCAGCAGGGCCGAGGGGTCCGGTAGCCGCCAGACATTCCCTGTACACAAGACATGAGAATAGTTTTCATATATTATGATCTAAATGAATGTGAACAGTGAAGGTTGAGCAGATTCTCTCCACTACATGGTCGGACTTACAGTCTCTCCTTTTGATCCTGATGTTCCCTGAGGTCCGGGCAGACCTCTGTCTCCCTTCTCTCCCTGCTCTCCTGGGGGTCCAATGAGACCGATAAGACCTGGATGTCCCTTCTCTCCCTTGGCACCGGGGTCTCCACGCAGACCAGGCAAACCAGGAGGTCCCTGCAGGAGGAGAAGAAGAAAAAGAAGAGGAGGAGAGGAGGGAGACAGTGTGGAGGAGACAAGAGATAAGAAAAACAGAAGATGAAGAGAGAGATGATGGACGAGATGGAGGAGTTAGAGGAAAACACTGCTGTGTGATCAAAATGAACTGAACAACTTATTTTACTGTACATCAAAGTGCAGAGTAGATGTACACATGAAGATATAACAACATTGTTATCTTACCAGAGGTCCAGGAGGTCCTTTCTGTCCAGAAAGTCCTGGAGATCCTTGCTCACCCTGAAACAAAGTTTGTAACACATTTACCATGTTGGACATCCAACACACCGTGTAACAAGTATTGCAAACACTTTACTTATTACTTGTGATGTATGTCTAGTGGTCATATTAACAAATACAAAAATAAATCAAAATCTTTTCTGACCACTGATCCCGGGAGTCCTCTGAGACCCTCTGTTCCTGGTTTTCCTGGTACACCCTGGGGGCCCACAGGGCCGGTTTTTCCTGGTGGGCCGACAGCACCTGGGTCTCCCTGTGAATAACGATGACAAGAATCATGATTAAACATATTTTAAAAAGTGATATAGAGAAGAGATTCCTGCTGAAACATGTCACAGCCTGCAAATGTTTTTCAGAATAAAAGCAGTGGCAGTGTTTTTTTTTTGGTCTTATCGTCATTAATAGAAATTAATTATCATCACCAGAAGGTGAGACAGTGATCTGCTATCTCTTTCGTTCTCGTCATACATTTCTGTACGGTACGCCACGAGTTTAGAATTATCATTATCCGTTCAGGACCACGGGGAGTTGAAAAACATACCACAAAGCTCAACACTCACCTTAGTTCCCTTCTCTCCCTGACGTCCCTCGGGCCCTCTTGTTCCAGCAGGTCCCTGGAAAACAACAAATAACAAAAAATATATGTATTATCTGATTTCAAATTCCATAATTTCTATAAATCAAGAACGATATCATTAGATGATGTCATTGAACTGTAGTAAAATGAAGGCCATTCTTCTAACAATGGAGAGAATTCATATTGGATACAATATCATTGTCTGACTTATTGTTGGAGAACAGATTCAGCACTTTATCCACTTAAAGCTCATAACAAATGATAACTTGGTGAAAAAGGTTTTTGTTACAATATTTTCCAACTGTGATCCGTTGATTCCGTTGATCCGCATGTTTTATCTTGTGACATTCGGAGAAAGAAGCGGAATGGATGCATGATGGAGGAAAACATTCATGATTGCTATTCATGCAAACACCCCCTGATACATCAATGAGCCTTTCACATTAGGACTGTGACCTTACCCTCTTTCCAAGGGGGCCGGGAGGTCCGTTCTCACCAGGAGGTCCAGGGGAACCCTTTAATAGGCGGCAGAGAGAGCAGATTGAGGTCAATGAGATATTTCTTATAACACTTACATATCTGCATTGTGGATCTTTGACTTACAGATTCTCCTTGTTCGCCATCTTCTCCTCTCTCTCCCTTGGCACCATCTTGACCCTGAAGTAAAACAGATTGTTAGAAGTTTTTCTTTTTGTTGTTCAGTTTAGCACAAAGTTCAAGACAACATGTGTATGGAACCAAGCTGAACTGGTGTCAGATTTGCAGCCACATGCAACAAAGTAAAAAAAAAAGCCAAGATATTATTAATATGGTGTGGAAAAAAAAGGATACTCACTCTGGGTCCAACCTCACCAGGGGGACCAGGATCACCGGGGAAACCAACAGGACCCTGAAGTTAGAGAGAAAAACCAAATGTCATCTGAATGTATCTAGTAATGCTAGATAGAAAATCACTTCTGCATTGGAGTGTTTAGTCATTTATATGTCATTGTGTGTGTATGTTGCATTGTGTGAATCCTACAGGGTTTCCTTTGGGTCCATCATCTCCAGGTCGTCCTCGTCCTCCAGCAGGACCAGCAGTTCCAGGTTGACCAGCCTCTCCCTTCTCTCCGCGTTCTCCACGAGGACCCTGCCAACAGAAGTACAGAACTCTTTGTCAACTCGCGGATGCTATTAACCCGTCAGTAAAGGTACAGTATCCCAAGAACCTCAACCCACAAGATGTGACAGTCACACACTCCGTCACTCACCTTCTTTCCAGGCTCCCCTCCGATTCCAGGTGGTCCGCCCTCACCGGGCTCTCCCTGTGAAGCAAACAGAATTTCTCTAAGTTCTCAAGCCAAGTTAAAATGAATTCAGTTTTATTTGACACCATCAAAGTCATCCATCAATAATGCTCCAAAATGTGTCAATCACTGTACCTTCTCTCCAACAGGTCCAGGATTTCCAATACCACCAGGAGGACCTTGAGGACCCTGAAAAACAAACACAAAAACAGTTCACATAAAAACGGTTACCAGCAAAAAATGTTGAGATTACTGCTGTTTTTAGGGACATTCTCAACTAGTCTCACTTAAAATGCTACAACCGACAGTCAGTGTTGGAACAGCACAGTAAAACTAAACTACGTGGATTTTATATTATTACATTTTCTTTTTTTGTGAAGTAAGGACTTTAAACACTCACATCAGCACCGCTGGGTCCAGCAGGGCCACGAGGTCCTGGAGGGCCTGGAGGACCCTGGAAACATAAAGAGACTCATGCTTTCATCACCATATATGATTTTATTATGATTTAATGAGTCACTGATGCAGTCATTACAGCTGATGTCATGTATTTCTGAAACTCACCAGAGGTCCAACATCTCCTGTCTCTCCCTTCTCGCCTGATGGTCCTGGCAATCCCTACAGGACAGGAGTGAAAGTTTGAGAGTGTAACTCACAACATCATAGAAATATTTGTATCAAAGTCTAAGATAAAGATACTCTGAAGCGTATTCTACCTGCAGTCCGATGGGTCCTGGGGCTCCTGGGAATCCTCTGGACCCTTCGTCACCTTTAGCTCCAAAAGGCCCCTGCTGGCCTCTCGGTCCAAGCTCTCCATCAGCACCCTGCACCAGAAGACATGAGCGATATTATTAAACACACTGTCTTGAAAATGCCTGAAAAAACTTGCTGATTTTGTTTTGAAGAATTCAAACTTGTACTCACAGCAGGACCGGGCTGACCGACGGGACCCATTGGCCCGGGTGGACCAGGAGGACCCTATCAACAAACAAAGAACAAGCACAGAAACAATGAGCAAAACAACAGAACAGCACTCATGAGATAAACAGAGAAACAGCATCGTTTTTAATTGTAAGTCAGCATCACTCACATGCTCTCCTTTTCCTCCCTTGGCACCCTTCTGACCGTGCTCTCCAACCTCACCCTGCAATGAAAAACAAACATCATGTTACAGCAAAGACAAATACAAAACAAGCCCTGATATAAATGATCATCACCCGTGGAAAGAGCAGTATGGAGGCTCAACTTAATAACCACATTATGTCACTTCTGGATGATTAATAAGGTGACTAAGATGGTAATGAAAAACAAGTGTTGGTGTGAAAACTGTGACTTAGGGTTACTGGCCTTGTCTCCATCCTCTCCGGGTACTCCAGGTGATCCAGCAGGGCCAGGCAGACCCACGGGACCCTGCACTCCATCTCGACCTGCTGGGCCGATCGGGCCTTTCTCACCCTGAACAGGAGATAAGAAACAAAGAGGAGAATCAATAGTTGCGTTCCTTTGGGTCTATGTACAATGACTTTGCACGCTTCTACACATTGGACGGAATTCTCAAGAATACTCACAGGAACTCCCTTCTCTCCAGCAGGCCCAGGAGGCCCCTGAGGGCCTGGTCTACCAGGGGGTCCAACAGGTCCAGCAGTACCAGATTGTCCCCTCTCACCAGGAGACCCCTGAAAAGGAAAATAGTGATTACAGCAAGTATTCATTGAAAGAATTCTTCATTCTGAAGTTGGATGGACTGAGATATACTGTTAACGCTGCACTGAACACGTTCATAATCAGATTCAACAATTAAATATTTAAATATTTGGAATATTGAAACTCATAAAATGAAACAACCATTAACTGATTTGGCAAGCTAGAGATCACTGTATTTGTTTATTTATCGCTGAAGGAGTGAGGATGTTTTGAAAATGAGCATGAAAATAAAACGTACAGCGGGTCCAGGAGGTCCGGCAGGTCCTTCACTTCCCTTCAGTCCTCCACCTCCCTGTAAGAAAAGGCAAGAACAGATTCATCAGTAATATTTCACCTCACATCTGCCAAACGATTTTATCCAAAGGTGAACTTACTGCTATCAGAGTGATTAGCTGTGTTTGGACTAATAGTATAATATAGTATATAATAATATCTGCCTGGAGATCTACACAGTGTTTCTTCTGGTCATACTCACAGGAGTTCCAGGCAGTCCTCTCTCTCCAGGGAAACCTCTCAGTCCTGGTGGTCCGTCTTTACCAGGGCCCCGGGGGGTCCAGGGTCTCCCTTGGTGCCCTCCTTTCCTGATGGACCAGAAAGTCCCTGCTCTCCAGGTGGACCTGGGGGTCCGGGGTGGCCGCGCTCGCCCATGGGGCCGGTCTCTCCTGATGGACCCTAGGAGGAAGCAGATGGAGAGAAAAGGAAAAGCACATGTTGTGTTGTTATGAAATCTAATATGAATTACTGCATCAGTAATGAGAAATTCTTTACCATGATTTTAAAACTCACCTGAGGTCCAACAACTCCAGGAGGCCCAGGTGGACCCATTTTACCTTGGAAACCCTGCAGGAATAAAGTTCAGTTAGCAAAAAAAAATATCTACAAAATATTGAATCAACTTCACCGATAACTTTACTGAATACATCACTAATTAGTTTACTTCATGTTCACGAAACAAAAGATCAACAGCAGGTTGTTGCTTTTTAGGTTGTAAGTGTGTTGATGCCTGTATTAGATATTAGTATAACTGTGGTTAATTTAGTTTGAATCCACTTTCAAAGGGTGTCACTAAAACATTTCCAATTTTAAGATCAACAGACACAATATTACAGACATATCTCTGACATAAGTTCTGAATGACTGCAGCCATGAATCAAAATGAAAACATCTCCTTACTGCTGATACATTTATCAGTTTGTAATGATTTGGTGTGTTCAGTCTTATAGGGTATATTTTTTGAGTTGCTTCTTCTTAAAATAAAGCGATGGCTGGAAGGTAAAATAAAGACTCTGAGTAGCGATGAAATTAAACTTACAACTTCTCCTCTCTGTCCAGGGTGTCCAGGCAGTCCATCCTTTCCTGGTGGTCCCTGTAAGAAAACATCAATTAACCTTTATATATTACTTAAATCTCCATAGTAACTGTCCCTACAAGCAAGAGGGCACATAAAACCCAAATCCATACTGGAACAATGTAGTGTAATTCTCTTAAGAAAGGCCACCATTCTGAATATATACATCAATCAGTTTGTTAGAATCTTCATAAGACGTTTTCTTACAGGAGGTCCCTTTGGTCCGGGGAAACCATTGGCTCCCTGAGGTCCGGGCAATCCCTGTTAAGACAACAACATATGATAGAATAAGAACATATAAGAATGCTCAATAAACCATCCACTGTCTTATAAAACATAAATAATGTAAACTCTAACCCGGCAGGACATGTTTTCCTGTAATGAGAATCAAGCACTCACCCTCTCTCCAGGAGGACCAGAAGGGCCATCACTTCCAGAAGTTCCCTAAAAAAAAGTAAACAAAAAAGTGAAGTTTTGGATCACAAACTATTTTGTGGCAAAGAATAGAGACTGTTTTGCTGAAATATCAAAATTATTTTGCCACGTCTTTACTAAAACTTTTGGGTGTCAAATTCAAAACATGAGATTAAGTTAAGAAATAAAAATATGATGATGATGTCAAGAGACAAAAAGAGATAATCAACAACGATAATCATCAACATCATCATAATGGCACTTGCGAAGGACTCATGTGGACACAGTTTTTCATTTGGCTCCGGATAAATTCACTTCGTAGACAAACCTTTGCTCCTGGTTTCCCGGTCGCGCCCCTCGGTCCTCTCTGTCCTCTGGGGCCCTGATGGACACAAACAGTCAGCATAATTAGCAACAAGTCCTCATCAGTCAAAACAGTACAAACAGTTACTCTTTAATACCAGGCACAGAGAAAAAGAAACAATTTTGTTTATCTGCACTCAACAACTTGAGTGGAAGAGAGTGCAAAGGCCGTCATCCTCTGAACAGAATGGCTTTTATAAACTGATTTAAAGAATGAATGAATAAAAGTGAAATGGTACCGTTGGTCCTCTTTGTCCTCTTGGTCCAGATTTGCCTCCAAGACCCTGAAAAAGCAAACATAAAACAATCATAAACTCAGCTAGACAAAGTGAACTGACTATATATCTTAATCTAGAGGATCCATCAGTAGCCTCTCTGTGTAGGGATAATTATACCGCTTCATTACTGACACAGAACAACTCACTTTATTATGACTCTGATCATTAACCATTTAAAGCCATGTGGAGCTGAATAGTCGGACTTTAGAGAGAAAATATTCCACAAAGCCGTCAACTTACCCTTGTTCCTTTCTCGCCATTTGAGCCAGGGAATCCTGGGAAGCCGAGTGATCCCTAAATAAACAAATCAACATTTCAACATTTGTAATGTTTCATGCAATAAAACCACCTGGTGATAATAAGTGCGAACGAAGTCCTGGATGAAGCAATGAGTCAGTTTGGATTATCGATGTATGTGTTTCTCTTACCTTGGGTCCTTGTCTTCCAGGATATCCAGGAAGTCCTGGTACACCAAGTTTACCCTGAAATCACAGGATCACATCATTAATCATTATCCTTTAACTTGAATGGGTCACAACATCTGTAATTTATATATTATTTTACTAAGGGTACATGAAAAAAATGTGCTCCAGTGTGCTAGATTCATATTACCATGGAAGAAAATGTATGGAAAAATATCTGACAGGAACTCAAATGTTTAGTCCCTTCAACTGAATGAAAGTTTAATTAATAACATACTTGGACTATTATTACAAATTCCATGTCTCGATGTCATGTTCCACTCAAGTGCACATACATGTACAACCACAAGAGGGCAGCACAATGATATTTCCTGCCTAATGTATCACCAAAGAGAAGGCGCCTTCAGCTACTTTTTAGAAAATGTGAAATATCGTCATACATTTGTGGCAGTTATTGGGAAATGTTTGCACATTGAAAAGCCAGTTTCACTTTGACGAATAGTACATAAGGCAGGAAATGATGCTAGAATATCAGCGCCACATCAGAGAGCCAATCATGAAGTACCTTCTCTCCAACGAGACCAAGTGGTCCGATCTCACCAGGGGGTCCGACACGACCCTTTGGCCCCTCTGGACCATCCTCTCCCCTGGGACCTGGCACTCCAAGCTCGCCCTGGAAGCACGAGACAAAACAGCACCGTCAGCACAAACAATACAATATACCGTTAATCAATCAATCCACCGCTTCATTACTCCATTAATCATTCAATCAATGAGCTGATCTTACCCTCTCTCCCTTGAGACCAAAATCTCCCTTAATTCCAGGGAAACCATCTTCTCCCTAGAACACAAACAACACATACAGTTAATACTCAGCAAGACACTTTGTCATTGTTATTTTTGTGAGCTGTTATCGTGACTGAACTAAAAATGTGCATATCATTACTCTGCAACTGTGATTGATGAGCAAGTGATGATTATTTGGAAGTATTAAACTGTGATGAATCACTTACCTTCTCTCCCTTGTGGCCCTTCAGTCCACGGATTCCTTGACCTCCCTGCAATCAAAGCATTACATATTCACTTACATGTCGAAGAACGTTTAAGACTTGTGTTGGTTCAGTTTATTTGCAAGTGCAAAATCAACCGAATGAAAGAGAGAATTTAGACTTTGCAAAATTGCCTCACAATCAAGTTGTGAACTGACCTTGATGCCACGAGGGCCAGGATAGCCGATAGCTCCCTGCGGACCGTTGGGACCCTGGAGAAAGTCAAAGAAAGAGGGACGAACTTACAACACAATTAATACTTTAGAGTAAACATGTTCCAAAAAACAGCCCTTTTAATCAAAATCTTTCAGATGTTTATGTTTCTCTTTTTATGAGCCATATTTAAGTTTGTTAGATGGAAGGGGTGCGGTGTGATGGGATGATTTATGCTCGACACCCACCTGGTTTCCTTTGGTGCCAGCAGGCCCCTCCTTTCCTGGGTGACCCTGAGAAGGGAAGACAGAGAGTTCAAGCCTCAGGAAAGACATCCAATATTGATGGATTCAATTAAATTCAGTATTGGTGACATAAACAAAGTAAAAACAAAGAGTCAAACGTACAGGAGGGCCATCAGCTCCGGGCATTCCTGGCAGACCTGGTTTTCCTGTGGGACCCTGTTGGAGAACACAAGATGGCCACCAGTGAGTCTAGTGCTGGTGCCAAACAATGTGCAGCTACCAAGCTGGTAAGTATTCACTTAGACGAGCGCATGAATGAACTATGAGCTAGACTTAAAAGCCAGCATCCTTTACTTAAGCACACGTCATAATATCGCACCTTAATATTAGCATGATTACCTCTGTGTTGTGTTCCAATCACAGCTGATCAGAGAAACTGATTACCTGTGACTACTGCAGGGTCAGTTTACATGGGCGTGAATACAAATTGCACACATTCATATTGAGGACAAAGGCCAGATGTTAGTGGGTGCTATTGTTGTCTTTTATGCGTGTGAACAGGGTATTAGTAAGCAATACTGGTGCAGTTATGTTGATCTGTCAACCTGTGAATTTAGCATGGCTGGCTCTTTTTCCCTGTTTGGAAAAGGGCTGCTGACTGTAGCTTCATGTTTCAGGATTTAATCAATCTTCTCATGTAAATATTGGCAAGAAAGCAAATAAGTAATTCACAAAATGACTGATGTACCAGAGAGTGCAGATAAATATCACAACCAGTGAGTCTATCACATACTTTTAACAAACCTAATCTCCGAGCTTCTTTAATCGCAAAAAAACGCAAGTCTCCTATTCTATTAGTTTCCACTCTTTTAACATCTTTCACTGCATTATGTGTCACTCCGACATCTCTTTTCATACAAGAAACACATCAAACTGAGGATGCACAAATATCTACAAACAGTATTTCAATGGGATATTGGACCTCCATAAAAGGGCTAAATCTTCCTTAAGATATTTCTTTATTTACTTATCTCCCTCATGAATGGAGATAAAATAATAAGAACATTTTTTAAGTTTAATCTGGTCATTATATACCTGCTGCATATATATATTTTCATGAACAACTTAACTTCCTGTATCTTGCGGCTCTTTCATGCAGAGCAACTAAATATATTTTTAGTTTCTTACTTTCTCTCCTGGGGGTCCGAGGGCTCCCTGAGGTCCTGGCATTCCCTGCAAGATAACAACAAAAATTTATGGAATGAATACAAACTCTCTATATTACTGTTTCCTTTAATTGTTGTGTTCTGAGAATTGCATGGATATGCTTTTCAGCACACGGTTACTTCGTAAAAGACGTCAAAACACAAGCAAGTGATGCTGGCCAGCTGTTCTCTATCTCACCTGAGTTCCTGGGGTTCCCTGCTGACCTGGAGGTCCTGGCTCACCTTGGGGACCCTGGGTGATAAAAAAATAGCAGATGATGAAGTGATGACAAACGCAAAGCAGACAGCAGGACAAAGTGAAGGGCAGATGAGGAATTAAGGATCATTTTACTTAGTAGAAACATTTTGTGCTACAATAACAGGTATTGCTACTTATTATCTACTGATAGTACAAGGTTACATAAAAAACATGGTGGATAACTTATAATGACACTGACCAAGTTTCCTTTGGGACCATGGGGCCCGTCATTTCCACGTACACCCTGAGAAAAAGAGAGATTAAACAGAGAAAATCATCAAGAATTCATAAAAACTCAAAAGAATTACAACTACAGAATCTGAAAACTAACTCACTACTTATGTGATGTTAGTATTTGTCTTTAGATTCAAAGGAATCAGCAGGCACGCCTAATTTCTGCTTGAAGCTGGCGGTTCGAGGATAAATTATCAAGTTGCTTTACAGGTAATGTAGGTGACAGGTTTGGACAAGGAGGTTCTGCTGCATCTCTTCGTATCCTTTCAAAATAAATGTCCACTATGAGTCAGACAATGGTAAAGGAATGCAATGCTAAATCGGTGTAGCTCAACAATGTTTGATCAAAGTTTGAGCGTCAAATGGAAACATGGGACTTGGATACCACGTATGTTTTTATTGTTTCAAGATGGCTGTGGGAACATTACGTGTTCATTTTTAGATTACTGGATATTTCTGTCTTTATATCAGGTCACAGCATATTGTTTCAGTTGGTGCTGTGGGTGCTGAGTGGTCACAGAGAGAGAAAACAATGCAGCTATAATAACAGCAGCACAGTGTGGTTTGAAATTGTTTTTTACTCACAGGAGGTCCAGGGATTCCAGGAGGACCTTTGGGTCCGAGCAAACCACGAGGTCCCTAGAAACACACAGACACACACGCAAGCCAAAGTCAGTCAGTAATCAAAGTCATGATTGACATATTCAAACAGTCTATTATAAATCATAATGTGGATTAAAATAAATGGTAGGTCAAAGGTCAACAACAGCTGTGGCTGCACCATCAGCATCAGGACATACGAACAAATGAATACATTAAAAGTATATAGAATTTTTGTTTAAATTTTTGTTTTGCGTAAACATACCTAAAAAAACTTTTTTCAGAATTTAAATAAATAAAAATAATAAAAACAACAATAATAATAAAGTAAATTACATTTAATTTCTAACTGCTGTGCACTACACACATAAAGGGTTAAATATATCAGGAGGAAAATAACCTTTATGCAACCATTATTTAAAAAATATGTAATTGGATCCAACATAATTAGATCAATCTAAATTTGTACAGAAGAAAATAATATGATTTAATGTAATTGACATCTGAATTTACAGATTCAAAAACTGATGATCATAGACTGTGCAAAGGAAGAATTCATAGCAGGGCTTTTGTATTGGCTGCAATACAAAAGCCCCTGACTTTTTATATTGTCCCTGTAAAGACATGAAAGAAAGCTAGTAAATCATCTAATTTTATTACTTCTGTAACATTTTCAACGTGCACACACTACACCCGTGATCCTGACAGCACTCAGCTGAATCGTCTAACTCTGTATTAGTGCTGTGGTTAGAAACAACAGGTGTAACAGAGGGATACAGACAGATCTATTTTGGGATGCTGTTTATAACAGACACAGAGGTGCACAAGTGACATACAAATAGACAGGTGGGAGGGATTTATAAACAGCTGTTTTGTCATGGGAACACTCACTGGTTCACCTGGGAGACCCCTGGGTCCAACATCTCCATCGTCTCCCTAAAACACACACAGAAACAAAATGAAAAGGAAAGAAAGATGCTGATTAGTAACATTTACAGAGTCACACAGTGACAGATGTTTTGAGTAGTGTTTTCTCATATCGTCATACCCTCTCTCCGTCCTCTCCTTGAGGCCCTGGTGGTCCCATGGCTCCACCGTCACCCTGAAGGAAGATAAAGAGTGGAGGAGTGAGGATTCAGAAAGATTCTTGACCTTTGCCATCAACATCAAAAATGATAATAATTTGTAAAATGTATGTGGAATTTTGATTGAGACTTTTGACTCACCCTGTGTCCTTTGTCACCGGGCAAACCAGGAAGGCCATCAAAGCCACGGTCACCCTGAGAGAGACACACAGACAGGTATGAATACTGTACTAAGTCATAGCTCACTTGTGTCTTTCACTGAAGAAAAATGAAGCAGATTGTATCCAACATTGACAATAAAGTAGTAATCGCTTGTCAACAACACAAGGAGTGTTCACTGTGGTTCGTTTCTTAGGTAACAAATGAGCGTTAGCCAAATGTTATTCAATTATGAGTCTCTTTTCTTCGGAGAGAACCTAATTTTGTCAAGGTGAAGGGTATTGTTCATTTCTTTGAACCACCTTCTACTTCTAGATGATCAAAATCATTTTTTTTATCTGTAATCAGACCAACATTTCTGTCCAATAATCTCTCTATCCTGGGACAGAGAGCAAAACTGTAACTTATAACTTCTACAATGTCAGACATGTGACCAAGTCAGCTGCAAGCAGAGAGGTTTTATTTGATATTGTTCATAAAGGAATGACACCAGAGAGAGGTTACCTTAGTTCCAGTTTCTCCTGGCATTCCTCTGGCACCATCAGCTCCAGCACGGCCCTGTTAGGGGACAAGCAGAGGAGGAACATCTTTAAAATGCTTCTGTATAAGACACAACGGTTTTATAATTTACCAATATTTTGTTTCTGACTGGGCGTGCTCGACTAAGATAGAATTAGACAGGAGTATAGGAAAGCTCCAGGTATCGATATAGAAGGTTCCTTGTTCAGGTGTTGCAGAGGAGGTGACAAAACCCTTTCTGGAGACATCCAGTGGTGCAATGCACAAACACTTTCTAATAACAAACTTGTATTTGATTGAAAGATCTGCAGCTTCAACAGAATGTACTTACAGGGAGCAGCCCCTGAGCCTCTTTGAGAAACTACAGTCATGCTGTGCCTGTGTGCTTTTGGTTGAACAAACAACAAACAACTTACTGAAAATAGGAATTACAAGGTAGGTTGGACAATTTTATACTCACTCTTCTTCCTGCTTTGCCTGGAGGTCCCATCACACCCTGAGGTCCCCTGGTGCCCTGAAAATTAATTTGATCTCTGTGAGAAAATGTTTTCATACATCTGAGCTGAGTATACTATATGTTCAATACTAACATACACAATGCTGCACTGTAAAAAGCAAAGTTAATTTCAACATGTGAGACAAACTTTGTTAAAATGATTAGATTTAGAGTTCAGGCTTGGCCCAGTGTTTTCACCTGAGGTCCGGGGTCTCCACTCTCTCCCTTCAGACCAGAACTTCCTGGATTTCCCTGAAACCGACATCATAAGCATCATCGTCATCATTATCATCATCACCAAATCAGCTTGATTGTGAAATTGACTCTTGATATGAACAGGTAAGGGTCGAAATGACAGATGACATACCAGGGGTCCAGGGCGTCCAGTGTATCCCATTGGTCCAGGAGGTCCTTTCAGAGACATCTACAGACAACAACATCTCAAAGTCAATGATGATGGAGGCATGGGGTTACTTGTAATATTGAATATGTATGAAAAAAAGAAAATCTTCTTTAACACTCATTTGAAATCTCCCTGGACTAATTTCAGTGAGGAGAAATTGTCTTTCTTAACACCAATAGCAAAGAAAGGCTAATGTTTACAAAATCAAAAGTGTATGGACACAAAGTTCTTAAAAGACGGTGACACTCTCAGTCAATGGTGAAGCATCAACACTTGATGCATTCCTTGAGGTAAACCAACCACAGAGTGGAAATGTGACGTAAAAGTGATCACTGACCCGGGCCTGAGACAAGATGGCTGCCACCTGGGCTTCCTGTGCAGAAACGACGGGACCCTTATCTCCTCCACTCTGACCGAAACGGAACTGCACAAAGAAAAGAACAAAATTAAACCATGAGACTAGAGACTGTGCCAAATAACCTACAGGCTTTATAGACGGTAGCTGTGATAAGCAAGGAACTTCCAACTATTAGGTCTGTGAGAGGCCAATATACAAATATTTAAAGGAAAGCAAACATTAAGCTAATAACTTGAAGGTGTACTGAACTTACAGCATTGTACAGAATACTGATCAAGGGTCTGTGTGACATCTTAAAGCTGACATTAGAGAAAAGCATTGCTCATATTTAAAGCCTTTCAGATAGTATTACATTCTGATAAAGCATCAAAAGTTAAGGGTGTCTCACAGGCAGCATGACTGAGGTTCCAGGAGGTCCAGGGACTCCGTCAGCTCCGGGCAGACCAGCTTTACCAGGAGGGCCCTGCAGGGTGGAGAGAGGGACAGGTGAGCTGACAGGTTCAAGGATAGAGTAGAATACAAATACAATTCTTTTGCAAAGTCCATCAGCAATGACAAATAATGTGTCTTAATCAGATCAAGTGAAACACTCACCCTCTCGCCAGGGTCACCAACAGAGCCAGGAGGTCCAGAGGAGCCAGGGGGGCCAGTAGGACCCTGAAAGTAACGTAAGGGAGGAGGACTTAAATATTCTGACGACAGACTCAATGAGTTGGTCAGGTGCAGCTTGATTACGGTGATGTATAAGAATATCCAAAACATAACATTCAAGAACTCTCTTAAATTGTCACAACTTTGCAATCGAGAAGTGCAGTGCTAAGTTTTTACCTAATATTGACAAAAAAGCAAATCGAAAATAAACCAAAAACAATTAAATGCTGAGAAACAAAAGGCACTAATCTAGAAGAGCAAACTACAGGAGAGTTAATAGAATATTCAGAGGTAAGTTAAATGTCTTTCGTAAAGAAAACAAGAGAATAACCATAATTTACTTACAGCGGGTCCCTCAGGTCCAGGAGGTCCTTCAATCAGCATACCCTGCAAAAGTTATAATTAAGTAAAAAATGTAAAACAAAAACCAGACAAAAGGAGTTTAAATCATGAGTGTACATTGCACAAATACAAGTCAGTACTCCATTAATTAGCCTACAATGATTTTGAAAGAAAAATGCTGGTTTGTTCATAATACACCTTAACTAGTAGAATTTTATTGACTAAAAACATGTTTACATCCTACTGGTGGGATCTGTCCCTTTTCAATAGCTGCACAACTTATTTCTGTTATAATGATGTAATCTGATGTGACAAAGCTGTGTTGGATTAATTTGGATGCAGTACATATATCATAATGCCTTAGATTGTGTAAATGAAGGGTTGCTGGTCCAAATCCTCATAGCTTCTGGGCAATGTGACTGTGGGTTACTTTCCCTATTGGTCACAGAAGGAGCCATTTTAAATACACCTGCTCAGGCTGCTTAAAGACAATCAGTAACTCACAGGCTCCAAAACAGCAGGATCTCCTTTCTCTCCTTTCTGGCCTCTGACGGCAGCCTGAGGAAAACACACATGTAGCCAACAATACAGCATAGTCAGTATAGAGGTACTCACACACACGCACACACCCATCGAAAACATAAAAAACACAAACAGACTCATAGAATGCATACGGCAGACAAAAGTGTTTTGGCTGCATGCATTCAGACAACAGGTAGACCCGCACCCTCGTTAGTTTATATCCAACACTGCTCTGCCAGTGTAGAAAACAGAATGATAAAACATAAACCTGTCTTGCTTGTGATAATGCCGTAAAGCTTTCGTCCGAATACCGATGATTCACAGGTCCTCCAAACAGTTAGTCCATAACTCGTAGAGGTTTTTGCATTGATACAGAGAATTATCAGGGCTTAGCAGCTCTATATGAAGCCAGACACTGAGATAAATGGCATTCAAGAAAAAGGATACAGCATTCGGTTGCTGCTGCACTTCCTAATGCCTCTTTATGCAGTGTATGTGATAGTTCAAGTTATCATTTATGTTTATTAGGATCCCCGATAGCTTATACCACGGTTACAGCTCATCTTCCTGGGGTCCTGAGATGTTTACTATACACCGTATAGAGTAAAACCGATTTCAACCACTGATGCAGGGACTAGTTCTTGGTCCTCAAAGTATTTGAAATTCATTCAGATACAGGTTTCTCTGTGATTGATTGAGTTTGCCTGGTATAAAACTGAATCCGTGAATAGACCTTACTTGCATGGTGGCCATTTTTAATTTAGTGATATCACGCTTTTTATAATCTAATGGAGTAAAAAGTAAATTTGAATCCAATATGAAGTGGAATGGAGTTATCTGTTGCCACTTTAAGTACTTGAGTAAGTTGTTCTAAGTTATATTAGATCACTTGTTATTCTACATTTTGACACTGAGATTTTTATTGTTACTGCAAATGTATATCAGTTAAAAACAAAAGGAGGTCTCTCCATAGAGCTTTTTAAGAGATGGCAAACTCAAACAAGTCATGTGTGAGGACACTGAATACAGTTTGCCAAAGACTAGTTTTCAGAGTTGGTTGAAACTGATTTTTTATTTATTTTTTTTGCCCGTGAAGCAAAATTACTTACGCCTCCCTCGTCTGTCACAGCAGACAGAGCGGGGCCCATGTTGGCATCGCCCTCTCCAGTCTCCAGTAATGGCTCATTGTAGTCCCTGTAGGAATAGTCGTATTCCTTAAGGCCCACGTCCCCAGTCACATACTCCTCGGTGAAGGCCTCCTCGCCCACACCGCCTGCCTTGGTGGCATCTACCTCCTCTCCTCCCAATGCTGGCTCCACCTGGGGCTGGGTTTGGTTTATCAGAGGCGCAACAGGATAGATAGAGGAGCGTGGAAGGATGAAAAAAGATTAAAGAGGAGGAAGGGACAGTGAAAAGAGTAGGGAGAGGTATGTGTGATGGGGAAATGTTAGTAAAGAAAAGAGAAATATAGAATGAAACAACAGGAGGAGTAGAAGAGGGAGGCATATATAGAAAGAAGTGAGTCTTACCTCTTGCAATTAAACAGTGACATACGCACAGAAAACAAAAGACATCTGGCAGATTGTGGGGAAGCTATCAGTTCCTCATGCTGTACCTTCAGTCTGATTAGCAGGTTTATCCTGCAACCTTCTGTTAATCACCTATTGTTGAGCTAATAAATGTATGTTTCCACCAAAGCATATCCTCATCAGCCTGTGTGTGTTGACCAGTAACCAAATGATTTCTCCAAATTTGCCTAAATATATCAACTGGCATTAAAACGAAAGCGAGAGAGAAAAAGACACTTTTAATCTGAAGGTCATGCCTACATGTTCCCTGAACACACAGAACTGATATGAAGCACTTTGTGAAAACAAGCTGCTGCTATGTGTGATGCTATGCAAAGCGAAAACTATGTTATTTTCTATTTTACTTACCATGGGTGTCAAATACAGTATGAATCCATTGAAGTTATGCTATACTGTTATGTCATATCAAAAAGCAATCACTAAAAAGGCAAATACATCTGAAGGAAATTATAAGTTATAAATTATGTGTTTCGGTTTCTAAAATATAACATACAGAACTGACAGATTTCTCTTCAAAAACAGTAGCAAAAACATCCTTAGCTTCAAAATTGTAAAACAAATCAAATCAACAAGTCATCAAAACAGCTAATATAGGTTAAAAAGTATTATGACAATATGGATTATTGCCAAAATTAGTGAACTGTGAGAAACAGATCAGAACTGTGAGAAGCTCGTTCTCAATTTCTGATAGTTTAGAGCTGTACGGTAAGCCACAGCAACTACTGTATTCTTTAGTTCAGTTAGATTTTTCCCTCAAAAAAGAATGCATTATATTCATCTCCCTTTGGTTAAAACTGCATATCAAATATTCCCATGCGGATCCCTTTTTCACAAGATTTTTTGCTCTGATGTTAAGATCAAAACCTGATCAACCAGGGATCTTGAGATGAGAACAAAACAGTAATCTTGCTGTTAGGGGAAAGAGGGAGCCACATAAAAATGTTTGATGATACAAGTAAATGAATGTGGTGCATTCTCTTTTGAAAAGCATTCTTTTTGTCATGTCACATGGCATCGGTGCCAACAAAACACTGATGGTTGGTTAGGAAAGTGTAAAGAGAGACACAGAGCTACGACTTCTTGGTTAAACTACAAAGACTGGGCTCACCACCACACAGGTATTACACTGTCGTCTTCCTTTGGTGATGGAAGTGTCTTGTATTAAGGTGATGATTTATTCTTGTTTTGGTCACCTTGCGCTAATTAGTAACATCTGAGTTTAATTTACACGTGTTTTCTTTATAAGATTTATCTGTTCTGTTGGTCCTCCTTGAATCGGTGTCACTGATTGGTGTGTATTTTTCTTTTTACCTGTGAAGCGCCCTCTTCATGTCCAGTCACCTCACCGTCTGGCAGTGCAACCGTCTCCTCATAAAAATAATCAGTCTCTGTAGCGGTGTGGCCAGCCTCGGAATATTCAGTGTCTACATCCTGATTGGTCAAGTTGACAGGAATTGGGGAGCAGGGAGGAGGTAAGCAGATTTGATTGGAAGAGCTTGGTTAGTTCAAAGTCTGCTTGTAAGTGATAATGAGTTAAAGAAGAAAATAGAACATAACATCATAAAATTGTGGTTGCAAAAGGCGAAGCCATTTTTTTATTGGCAGCCCACATTTTTAAAGTTGTAAAGACCAATTTTAAAAAAGAAATTTCAGGTAGTTTCAGAATCTGAATGACTATAAATGTTGCAGTATGCAAGATTTAGGGAGTCATTGAGACTACTTTGCTGAGATTTCTTTTTATTGTATTGTCGAACAATTTTTAAAGCTTCTTAAAGCTCACAAAGCCAAGATTCATGAAAGGGTGAAGTCTGCTCGTATTTGAAGTGGGACTGAGAGCCTCTATCCATCCCGTGAGATGAAAACATCATAACTTGATGCTTTGGGATGTCTAGTTTCACCCAAGACCAGAAAACAGAGAGACAACCCCAATCAACAGCCTCACAGAACATAATGCAGTAACTTCAAGTCATGAATTTCCCAAAACCCCTTAATGAACATGGACCTCAAAATGTCTCTACGTTGAAGTATGTCAGCTTCAAAGAGACTACATCTTGAATTAAATTTAATGTCTAATGTACTTGAAGCTAGCTTTTGTTGTATCTGTGAGGCTGCGTTATTCATATTTGATACAAAATATATTCAGAGATAGTGAGACAGATGTCAGAGAGAAAACACAGGTACTTCAAAAAAACAAACAAAAAAAACACAGAAAGAGAATGACAGAGTGATGGGGGAGTTCTGTTGTGTTGCTTGTGTATAGAATGTGATAGTATTTGTGTTTTCTCAGGTTTAGTTTTTATGCCACAGCAGTCCATGCTCATTCATTTGACCAGTACATAAATGGTTTCCCCCAAAAAGAAAGAGACGAAGTGCTGGATTGTATTCAGGTTCTGAGATCCAGTTTCAGCAGCTTGAAGGTAGGAGTATGAAGTGAAGTAAAGAACAATGAAACTTTACAATTAGCCATGCTTCAGTGTGAACCGCTGTATCATATCATATGGAGAAGTCGGGTAATCACGAATCATATGATATATAAACAGAGGCGAAGGCGCATAGCTTGGTATGAACCAACTTCCATTCTGAAGACCAGAATGTCCACCATCGAGGATTCACCTCAAAATGTGTACTACCTCTCATTTATTGAAAGATCAAACTGTTCAAAAATGAGACCAACAAAGGTGGTAAAAAATTAAAAACATTAGCAGTATATATGCATCACAACATTTTTGTTGCAGACCCTGGATGGTGGAACGATCTGGCAACCAGGTGGAACAGATGGAACATATCACTCTCGCCATTCCAACCCAAACATGGGTCCTGCTGTTGTACCTGTTGATAACCGTTGGTAATTTTCTTCGCTGGGACCACAGTTCCACTCAGCGCAGTCTTGCCAAAGGGTGGGAAAGGTTTGTGCAGGGATTTGACATTAGAGTCCACCACCATCTTGGTTTTCGTGGGTCTGGGTGGAGTGGGCCGGACAGGGGCAGTTGTTGCAGCGACTTTCTTGGGGACGGAAACCTTTTCGACCACGTTCTTCACTACTTTGCTCACCGTTGATTTGACCAGAGGGACTTTTGTGACCACAGTTTTAACTTTGGTAACCTCTTTGACCTCTGCCTTCACTTGAGCTTTTTCTGCAGGAGCTTTGGTGGCCACAACCTTTGCCAGTTTTGTAGGTTCAGGCTTCGATGCTTTTATGAGTTTAGGTGCCTTGGTAGCCTCTACCTTGACAGCCGATTTAGCTGCACTGACCACAGTCTTTTCTACTTTAACAACTTTCTCAGTCTTTGTTTTTGTAGTGGTTTCAATTTTTGCCTGATTTGCAGCACCATTATTAACAACTTTCTTTTCTACCACAGTAACAACTTTGCCATTGCCATTAGCCTTAGCCTCACCGTTGACTTTATTCTCAGCTTTGCCATTAACTTTGACTTTAACCTCTTTAACCTCTTTAACCTCGATGGTAGTTTTGCCATTTCCATTGGCTTTCTTCTCCGCTGCAGCTTTGCCATTGCCGTTTCCATTAGTCTTAGATACAACAGTGGCTTTTCCATTTCCATTGGCTTTCTTTTCTGCTGAGGCTTTTCCATTTCCATTGACTTTCTTCTCAGCTACAACCTTACCATTGCCATTTCCATTCACTTTGGCCTGAGCTGTAGGCTTGGCATCAGCTGTAGCTTTGCCATTACCATTCATTTTTGCTGCAGCTGCTTTTCCATTTCCATTGTTGTTGGCTTTAGCCGCACCATTTGCTTTCTTCTCTGCAGCTGCTTTTCCGTTGCCGTTCTTAGCTGGGGCAGGTGTGGGCTTAGGTTTAGCTGCTGCTGTTGGTTTGATCTTAGACAAGAGAATCTCTACAGCGGTGGGCTTGGCTTTTGATGGCTTGACTGGGGAAGTCTTTGGTGCTTTGGTAGGCATAGGTGCTTTGACTACAAGTTTGTATTGTCCAGACTTGGCCGGCTTAGGTGGAGTGGGTTTCGCTTTGACAGGGGTGGACTTAGTGGGGGCTGCTTTTCCATTGACCGCCTTCTTCTAATATCCAAGATTATTGTTTGGTTGAGATGTTTTGTTTAGTATGTAAAAGTGCATATTGACAAAGGCAGGGAGAGAGAGTGGGGGAAGACAACAATATATGGAAGGGTTGGGAGGGGGGTGAAAAGCACAAACAAGGGATGGACAGAAGGAGAGAGAAAGACAAGAGTGGATGTTTTGAGAAACAATGACATAAAGATGGCCAAGGCTTGGATGATTTACTGAGACTGTACAGGCATTACTGGATACAGCAGAGGACTAATACAAGTTTTAAAACAGTAGTAAAAATTAAACAGAAGAAGTACTAGTAATTAAACAATTTCAAAATCCACATTTTAGGCAATTTCATGTCATATTACTGAGTTTTTTTTGTTGCTGATCTCTCCAGTAATGCCATTCCCAATATTAATTGACAAAGCAGCATCTTTGTGCTAATGATTTGGAGCCTGTGGTTTGGCAGAGGCACTGAGGGTGTGACTGGTCAGGTAAAGCTGGTGCTGAACAAAAACACACACACACACACACACAACACACACACACAACATACACACACACATACGCAAAAAGTGTATAATGCAAGTCCAACTGCAAGACAGGGAAGGTTATTGCTGTTTAGACATGCAAAAGAAGGAGCATGGATGCTAGGCTAGCATGCAAATGTACATTAGTCACATAAAACCCCAAAATGAGAACAATAATACATAATTAATTCTTACTTCTCATGCTATTATAATGAACATACATGCAAATTAACATTGTAAAATTGACAAAAACTTCACCCAAATAACATGTGCAAAGGAAAATCAAGCCATGGGAGTGAATATGAAGTCCTCACGTATGTGATACAGAACACAAACAGACACAAAGGAGACAGACTGAAGCATACATGTATGTCATGTATGCCATACAAAGGTCATATGTACAACCATGAATGCGTATACCAAGACAAAAACAAGTGCATTGATGTTCCAATGTTAACTGGAAAATGGGTATGTAAACTGTTGATGCAGTAGTACAGTAGGTGCATGCGGTGACATCCTCCATGACAATTAATACAATCATGCAAGTAACAAGACAATAGAGACACATGCCCGGGTCAAATAGTGTTGCAAATCTGTCTGTTCTTTTTGCTTGTGATTATCTGTGAAACCAAATTTGGGGTGTTTATGATAATAGACTGCATTGCAATGAGGTCCAGAAAATTCAAAACAATTACAGAAGAGCATTTGAAAGTCAATTAAATGGTTTTATTCTTTGATTATCACCTCATCTATAGAAAACAACACTAGTTTACGAAGACTGTTTGACCAGGATCAGTTTAGAAAAAGGCTACTCCGGTACTCCAGCTGGTTTGATACAGTTATTAAATAGCCTTTCATTACAGTTGTGATATTATTGTGAATGTTAATATGTCCTGAGAATGTTTTGTGACACCTGTTGCTAAACACAAGCTTGGTCTCCTTAAATTCTCAACAGGTTTTCACTCTACTTTGGATCAGGAGTTATGGTTCAATTTCGGGTGGAAAAGGATGTGTGAAGATGGAGTGAAAAATTGGAGAAAAAGAGTAAAATTGTGAATGTGTGGATAACAACACAGCTGAACTTACACCACCCTAGTGCCCCCACTTGGCCACACTGAACACACACAAATATATATGACAACATGTAAAAGACATGAGGACAAAATTATCATGAGTAAAAGTAGTCCTGTGTGACGGAGAAGGTGGAAACACATGTGTGAGGGTTCAATGTGGATTAAAGAAAAGGTTAAATGTGAATAAAATAAAGGAGGTATGGAGAGATGAGGGTCGAGAGAGGCATCTGGCGTGCTAAAAGTGAAAGTGTGGATTTTCAAAAGCATATTTTAGTCCATGTAAATTTAGTTGATACTCAAATATTGAGTAAGCTAAACCCACAGTGAATTAAGCAGTTATTGCCTCAATACCTCTCTCTCTCATTCTCCTTCCCTTCCCTTCTGTCTCTCTTGCTCCCTCTTTACCTGTTGATTGGGGGCCCCAGGTTGGGGAGAGGGGTGCGCAGAGGCAGAGGGAACGTCTGTTGTTTCCTCATAATAATAGGGGTATTCATGGTCATCCTGCTCTTCATCAAAGTACTGAGAGATGGGGTAGGGGGGGTTGAAAAGATTGAAAGATGGGAAGGATGGGTTGGCAGTGGGGAGGAAGGTTCATGAAAGCATGAGGAATGCATGAAGATGGGGAGAGTAGATTTCCAAGGGGAGGCGAGCAGAGGTTGCAGAGGACACAGAGGGATAAATAAAGGTAAAGATGGAAATGGGGTGAAGCATTATGAGGGGAACAAAATAAAACATGGTGATAGACAGCGAGAGACAGCAAAGGAGATAATAACCAAATGCATAGCGTTTATTTTTCCATTCATCAGAAGGCGTCTGTGCTGCTGGTTATAAAGCACTGATGTTCAGACACAGACGACGCTGATGAATGAGAAAACAGCAAAAAAATAAATAAATAGAGCAATGGGTGAAGCAAATGAATAAAACCACACTGATTTCTATTCATTCAGAAAGCAGTCATTTCAACAGCATCAACATGACAGGGTCTGGGACGCAAACTGTTGGAGTTCTGTACAGTGACTGATACAATTTGTTTTGACTGATCCAGCATGCAGGCTTATCAAACAAAGGTCATGTACTTTAGATGGATGAATGCGGATGAAAATCACTTGCTACTTTAGCTGTGTGATGCAGCTGGTCTCAGGGAACTATCAGCTCCAAAATATCAGTATGTTTTTGAGAGAAAAACAAAAAATGAGGGGGAGCTTGCAAAGCTTATTATGTACATAATGTGCACAACCAGTCTCAGTAAGCAAAGAGGCTCCACCTTAAGCCATCTTCATGCCAAATTTTACAAGAAAACCAATCAGAATTCAACTTGATTGGCATGCTTTATGTTCTGAACAAGTTCTCCTTCTTTCAATCCATGACAAAAAATGAGCAAGACATTGATGTTGGCTTGTATCATCCTCTTTCCCCTACCTTCCTGTGCTCCATTGTAGTAGAGCAGAAATAAGGTGACAACGCTCCAATGCAAAGTGCATGATATGACAAAATATCGCCCATTCTTAGCGGTGTACTTTTGGAAAGGTGTGATATAACAATGCCTCTGCTTTTTCTTTGGTTACCCCGGGGACACCCAGACGGAGGAGGTGAGGAGGAAAGCGGATGGATACAAACTGTTGCTAAAGACGGGGATGCGTGAGGAAGACAGAAAAGGAGAGCAGCACTTTGATGACGTTATCAGACGACCCAAACTGAACCTGAGGACTTCTCTTTCATTTTCAGATCACTTGTCCATTTAGTGTGGCCTTTGGTTTTATTATGCAACCACATTTTCATGTAGTGTGGCTTTCCTAACACAAACCATATTTTTACAAGCTAAATTCTTTTTGAACCCTTTGTAGGAAGAAACCAGTTAAATCAGGTGTATCTTACCAGGCAGGATGTATTAGAAGGATATTTCTCCTGACAGGCAACAGTGCTAATCACTGTCCAGGATGGACTCTCTAAATTCCATATGCAGGTTACACATGACCATCATTTAGAAAAGGAAAGCTGCAACATTTTGGTCAAGGAATCTTGCATTTTCCAGTTTCGATTTTTAGCACTGTGGTTGCCTTTTCCATCATTCTAAAGTTTCCTCTTCATATCTTTCTTTGAAAACACAACGGCTAGAAAATAAAAAAACCTTTTGAAACCGTTTGACTATTTTGGTCAAACTAGTAAATATTTTTTATAGTTTTCTTTCTTCAAGTAAAACTTCTTTTAAAAAGTGCCACAGAAAAGGAGAAAACAGTCCACAGGTTCTATTTGGGCCTGCTTAATTGGAGCGACAGATGAGCCTATAATTTAATGAATGAGTTGTGGTAGCATAGTGCTGACGGGCTGAGGTAATCCACTCTGCTATGGATGCTACTCAGTATTCTTATAAACTCTAAGGGATGTGAATTCACTTTGCGTGATCCCTCATCCCTTAGTACCCTTTCTAGGGGGTGTGAGTGAAATATAAAATCTGGTTACTGTACCCTATTTGAAGGTTTTCAAGATAACTATTCCCTGAGAAACTTTATTGTAATTGTTGATCTCACACGACTGTATATGAACTCGTGTCATGGTGTTGTTACTCACGTATGTGTTGGGGTCCTGAGCCTGGGTCTTGGGCAGTGGGGAGTCACAGTCGGGGCTGTAGTGTTCACAGAAGTCATAGGCAGCCTGAGGGTTGGAGGCAATCAGCAGTTGCTGGATGTCTCCCTGTAAAGAAGAGAAAAACAGATCAAATGCTATGTTTTCTATCTAGAATGTAATAAAGTCATACCAACAACTACCGATTTGCCTTTTCAAACTTTGTAGTCAAGTAACTTAAAGTCACCAGTCGTTGGTAATCTGCCAAACAACCAACTGCATATGCCAATTTTGCATTATGCATATCAAGGTCCTCACCTGGAAAACCTCCTCATCGAGCAGACGGGCTCCAAACACTGTGATGCCATTGGTGTCGACCTCTGCGTTGTTGCCGCGGGGAAGGGGACGTGTCATCTTCTTCTTGCAGTCCAGCAGCAGTGTCACGTTTTTCTTTGAAACAGAGATTGCGATGCGGTGCCACCTGGAGACAAGGAGGAGGAACCGAAGGCGAATAAATGTGTACTGTGACTACAGGTCTGATTCCAAAAATATCAAACCACCCATCAGATCAAATATAACCATACAGCCAACACTCACAAACATGCAATTCCCACCCACACGACCCCAATCATGTCATCTCAACCAGTCACAAACTGGTTGTTGCTGGTTACTGACTTGCCATCAGCCAGGTTGACGCCTCTGAACAGTGGGTAGTCCTCAGGGGCCGGCTTGCCGTTCTGGTCCTCGTACAGGAAAACAGGTGAGCGTCCCATTTCAATGCCCAGCTGCTGGATACCCTGCTCGCTGTAGATGGAAAGGAGGAAGGCCTGGAGACCAGACTGCGCCTTAACCAGAGCCATGATGGAGAAGTTCTCTGGGAAACGACCTATTAATGAGGCAAAGGAGAGATGGGAATAGAGAGAAGGGTTACATGATGTGCTTGGGTCATTTGTAGGTATTTTAAGAGGAGAGAAAATAAGGAGGAGGCAGCAAAGGAGAATGGAGGAAAGTAAAAAACTGTACAGCCAGTCCTTATGAAAATACAGGAGGCAGGAGAGGAAGGTCGGGGTTAATAAGGAGTGAAAAGATGTGTTTGAAGCAGAACAGATGAGGAAAGATGAGGCAAAAAATGAGAAGTCATGCAGGATAAGAGAAGGAGAAGCAAATGTGAAAATGACACTAGTGAGGAGCTTTAAGTGATTAAAGTATGATATCTGTGTCAGGATCAACTGATTACAGAAAATCCGAATAAAGTCCCGTGTTAAGTTGGCACAGGTGATGAGGACACATAATAACAGGTGGGAAGAGCTGGAGAAGGAAGTCTAAACCTCAGAAAATGAGTTGAGATCAGCTTTGACTCTTGAGGATTTTTTTTTTTACAACCACATAAGTGCTACTTTCTCTTTTCCCGCCTTACTCCGGGGTGTCAGACTGTATACTAAAGTTAATTTGTTATGGCACTCCCACACAGTTTGACTGAGTTTCTGCACTGCAACACATAATTATACTTTATATCCATGAGCAATCTAGCAAAGGGCACAATAGCATCACTTAACTCCAGAGAGCTCTGTTTTAAATACACCAGAAAATATATAGCAACCTGTAATTCTAATTATAGGCTTTTTTCACTCTGGAATTCATAGAAAATATGTTAAATACTATGTTTTCAAGTGTGCTGTGATACTGTGGTGTACAACAGGAACACGGGTTAATTTCTCCAGATTTGTTTCCTCTTTCCTGAGCAAGTTGTCTTGTCAAAATAAAACAGATGCGAAAACTTTATATAAAAACTTACTAAAAATACTGAAATACAAAACACTCAAATTTAAGACTCGCTACATTCACTTGGGAATAGTTGACATTGTAATGGCAGCAGCAAGATTCAAACACTAGATGACAGTCAGTGATAAGCCTACATTTCATCTGCTTGTTTTTTGTTCATTATAGTGTACTACAAAATAATGTGCATGGCCTTCTAATTGCTCCCTTCATTCTAATAAAAATACTTGCATAGTTATTTCTGTTCGCTTTTTTGTTGAAACTGTACAGTACAAGGCAAGGTGCTCAAAATAAATATGGAAGACCCTGCATGCTCAACAGGATTTATTTTCACAATACATCTTAAATTAAGGGATAGTTCAGTTACTCATTTTGTAAAAAGGAACAACACAGCCTGTGGAGAGCTGTATAATGTCTTTGGTGGCTCTACTTGGCAAAAATAATCCTGATGATGTCATGGTCCTCTCTTTTAAATGCTTCTCTTACAGTTCCTCCAACACTATAGAAGGGGAAACATTAAATCACAGCTACTTCTTCAAGTTTATACTAACTGTGGTCACACAACGTTTCGCCTCTTCCAACACTCAAACAACGGATGTCTGTCCAGACGAGGCCTACCTGAGAAGAGCTGCTTGGTGGGGGCGGAGATCTGGGCCTTCTTGGTGATGCGGTAAGCATGATCGGGGGTGCTGGAGCGACGGGATGTGCAGAAGCCGGGGACTTTCTTCACGCCCTCGGGGAGAGAGGGAACCTGCAGAGCCCGCAACACATCCACTGGGTCTGAGGAAGAGAAGCAGGAGAACAAACTGTCATTGCCACTGTAACTCTCATACAAACATCACTAATACAGATAGTGTACATACAGCCTACAGTTACACAGATACTGTTCTCTAACAGGCCTTTCAGCAGGACTATCATCTGCAAAGAAATCACTGTCAAGATCATTTAAAGCTTAGTCCTACACCACTGCTATTTTGCCTAAAGACAAACTAGAGGTCTGTTTGCAGCTGCAGAGACCTAACTTTGCCCGGAAGATCAAACAAATCTTAAAAGCAATCTTAAATGTTCTTGCAGCACTAAAGCGATATGGGAGCAGGTACAGGGAACGTCCACAATGAGTACCACTGTACATTAGGCATAATGTAAGAAAGGAAGCTCTGTGTAAGTAAAAATGGGCCACAGTCCAAACCACATATATGAACCACCACAGGGCAGGTACAGTAAAGCTCAGTGTAAATCAGAGCGGAGACAGTGCCCTCTATTCTGCTCACATTTATCAAGCAACTGAAACAAGTGGCTGTCGATAAACACACGAGAGTTCAGGTGTACACACACACACACGCGCGCAGACACACACACACACACACTACAGGTATCCAGTATTCATTCTAACAACAGACAAACGCTGTACCAACTGGTCTCGCATCCTGACTCCACTTTCACACACTGAGGTCACCCAGTCTGTTTCCCCACCTTCAGTCTGCACTATGGTTTACCTTGTTGGCTTTCTCGCATTGCTCAAAGGCACTGTGTCAGTCTGAGTATTTCAGCTGACAGGCATGTTTCTAACTTCTGGAATTCAAGGTTTTTTATTCTCTATTAGTATTCACTGTAGCATGGATGGTTACCATGCTACAATAAATACTGTGCTATAAGCCAAAAGTAGAAAATTACAGAGGAAGAGGGAAAGAACGTCACAATTATGCTTTATACATTCTGTCTATTTCTCTTTGTCCTCTAGACTCTGACTGTTTAACTGAATTTAAAACATAATTTACAGCAAGTCTGACGTTCATGTAAGCACTTATTTCACCACAGTAGATGTCAAATCTTAAAACAGGACAGATGTCGTAATTACTCACATGGGTGACTTGTACTGTCTTGTTACAGAACAGTAGTGAAATGAAATGGTTTGTTTATTGGATTCATGTTGAAACAGCAGCGGCGCACTGTTGATTTCTATAGGAACGCTATCGTTCGCAGAGGTCAAAGGTTAGGCTCAGTCTTACTCCAAGATATTTCATGCATTTCCATATCATGTTTACTGAGGTAACTGGTTATTCAGGTACAATTTGTCTAGTGTGTTTCTAATGGAATGCTGAATATGCTTGACATTAATGCTGCCAAGGATTCAAAACAGAAGGCTTGTACACACGCTCAAATAATATTTAGTTGTCTGAGAATGCAAATCAAATGTAATTATAAAGTCTTCCGTTGACAGTTACAGCATCTTGATGGATCTTAAGTGAAGCAGCTATAAAGTTAAAGTTCTTAACATCATTTTCCTAAAAGCAGTTATCCTCCCTCAGTCTTGGCTGGCCTTCCTGTATTTGAGGTGCACCAGAGAGCTAACTTTGCTGTTAACAGCCAATTAAATACAGTTACAACCAGCTCTGACGGAGCATTTCTCATAATAAACTTCTGGTGGCAGTGATGCATCGCTCCTGTGAAAACCACAGCGCTGATGAAAAGATAACAACAGAGCCTTTGATGCAGCCTGTGAAGTTACGTATTTGTTTTCAGTTTTAATTCAAAGGTTATTTTTTTTAGTTATAACTTCCAGGATATTTTAAAAAGCAGCAGATTTAAGCAGAAACGATCAGCTTGAAAACTACAACAGAGCACGTGACAGCATAGTGGTAACTTTAATGTAATGCAGAAGTCCATCACCTCTTAGGCCACTGCTGCAAAATATGTCACCTACTAGTGCAATATAGAGCATTTAAGAGCAAAACCACCAAAGGATGCACAACTCTTATTCGACTCCAGGCAACACTCTGGCTGATGTTAATGTTCAGGAAATAACAACTACAAAGTTGGTGCACATATAGACAGCCAAAGACTCATATCACTTTTAATTATCACAATTAATTATGAATCTGAAAAAACTATAACATTGCATTATAAAGCCGTCTCAAAGCGCAGCCACTTAGGATGCTTTATATTGGCCTCTAATGTGAAGTTTCCTCGTGTTTGTCCTACAATCACACTGATCCCATCAGTGTTGCTTGTGTTTAGGTGACACCCAGTGTGTCAGAGTTAACAGTTATTCAAACAGGCCCACAGATGGAAATATTTATTCTGACAGAGCAAATGGTGTGTTAATACTGCCTCAGGGCGTCTAGACCACAACCCGTAAACGTCACTCTACACCAGGGAGAGGAAGAATAAGGGGGGGATGGAGGTGAGAGGGAATGATGGAGTGAGGATGGAGAGGAGGAAGAGAAAGCACGAGTTAGATGAATTGGTATTGCGATGCTTCATTAACCATTTCAAAACAGAAACTTCCCTTAAACAGCTGCTTGAGGGAGGAAATGAATAGAAGGGAAATTAATAAGTGAAAGTTAAAAAGTGAGACGTCAAAACAGAGATGAAGACGCACGGGGAGAAAGAAATGTATGTTTCCTCATTTCACTTCTTTCAGGCGTCAAAGTCTTGACTGGACTGTTTGTTGGGTGGTTAAACTTATTCCATACAATGTTATATTATAAGAAATGAAGGTGAACCTTCTGTTTTCCAATCATATCAAAAAACCTTTTCGAAGAACTGGGGGGCATTGAATTTTATATACTTGTCAAGATTTTTTGAGATCTGCACAGGAATGCCAGGAATGAGAAAGAGTCAGAACGATGATATGAGCAATGAAAGGATGAAGGAGAGAGAGAGAAGTTCAGGCGAAGGTGGGGTGTGTGAGTGAGTGTGTGTTTTGGGGGGTCAGGCAGTGACAGTAGACAGCGTGGTTCTGTGATGGCAGGATACTGGATCAGATTGCAGCCCGAGCTCCCCCAGTACACCCAGTACAATGTGCCGCTCTGTTCTCCCGCTGCCTGCCCAGCTCACATCTGCAGCTGGGGCCCTTCCTGCCTTGAGGACCACAATCACGACAAAAACACACCCACAAAAATAACACACAGGGCCACAGAGGTACACACTTACGCAGTACCAGCAGGGAAAACTGAACCGACACACCTCGCGAGACGAGGAGAGGCGAATATGAAACTAGACAAGGTAGGAAAACAGAAATCCGGGGGGCACAAACTCTCTCTCTTTACTTTCTTTCTTCTCGGACTTCCCGTTCCATCGGCCCTTCTTACCATAAGCGCTCACAGATGGCTGCAACTCTTTGATGTAAACGCAGACCAATTACACTGCTGTCATTAAGACAGGAAACAGGGCTCCCTGGCACGTGAGGGCAGCTACTACCGGCGCTGTAGGTAAAGATTACAGTAGCCTGTACAGTCATCGCTCCTGACAGCTGCACCAGGTGAAATAAAAAGGCCATTTTCAGTAGATGTGGCACAGATAAAAACATTAACACAGAATCTTAATGAACGTAACTCATCTACCAGATGTTGCTGAATACACTGAATCTAAAAACTTTATAATATTGAGGAAGCTCACTAACAGGATCATTTCTCAGGTTGTCTGTTCTGATTCTTATCAGCCAGATGTTTAATCCTGTCAGTCACTGAGACTGGTGTAAATATCATCTGATATAATGACATGCTGTTTAGTGTATAATGGAGCACTGTACTATGGGGTGGATGTATCTCATGCTATTTCATCAACGGGTGCCTGAGGACTAAAACAATTCTGTCACTGTTAGACTCCAACACATTCAGCTCCACAGATCCACGACCGATCGCTGATAGAAAACATCTGGAATACCCAGGTAGGCAGTCACACTGTAAAACGAGGTGGTGCGCTGGTATAACAGCAGTATTTTACAGCAGTGTGTATCATTGTAGTTCCACTCAGACGCCACTAGATGGAGCTAAAAGAGATTTAATGAACTTGGTGACAGATGCCACTGTTAACCTAGTACAATGTGTGCACACATACTCGCGCACACACACATACACATACACATATATAGGTGTTTGCATGTACACACACTATGCAAACAAACAGGCTCACAGGAGTGAAGAATAAACAATGCTAATGCTCACTTAACAAGTAACTATCAAGCAGAGTGTGTACGTTTGGCCAGCTGACAGCTGAAACGACCTGACTAACAGAACTGCTGTCAGGTGCTGGAAAGTAACTAAGTACATCAACTCTGGCACCATACTTGGATACAATTTTCAGGTACTTGTACTGTGTTTCTATCATCTGCTACTTTACACTTCTACTGCAGTACAATTCAGAAGCAAATACTGCACATATTACACTCCTACCTCAAGTTACTGTGCAGATTAAGTTGAATATGTAACATATAATCAAAGATGTAATCATAATATAATATTATATATCAACATAAAACTTAATTGATCCCCAGGAAGAAAATCACTGCTACCAAGCAGATACATATAATCAAAATATATAATATACATTATCCTAAATATTGAATACTTTTACTTTAAATACTTTACTTTTTTCTCTATGCTCATACTTTAAATGCATGACTTTTCCTTCATATGGGATATTTATGTGGTATTGACTTTTACCATAATATAAAATCGTAGAACTTCTTCCAGTTCTGCTTCTGTCTGAACAGAGAGCAGCTGCACACACAGATTAGACGCTGTATGCACACAACACACCAGAGTCATTAGTCAAGAACAGTTTGCACAGTAAAGAAATCCGTCGTCCTGGATTTCTCATAAAGCCAGTGTGAAACATTACACAACCCCAAATTAATGAAATAACAGGAATAAGGGACTCGTCTGAGGGGAAACATACAATCATCATAATCCACACAAATTCCATCCCTGCATCCATTATCTGTAACTGTCGGCTGAGGCCTATTCCAACATGCACAGAGTTGAAGACAATGCAGGTTGACAAATACTGAACATATGTTTCTATGTGTAAACATGAGTATATTGCACACACACACAGTTATCTGGTCAGCCCTCTGAGCACCAAGTCATACACTTCCCTGCAGACTTCTGTGAGGTGACAAGTGTGTGAGTCTCAGTTCACTTCAGAGGAAAATCTTGATTTCCTCTCCAGGGCTTTCTGCTCAGATGCTCTTTGTAACAACATCTGTGTGTGCGTATCCGCTGTGTATGTGTGTGTGTTTCTGTGTGTGTGCACGTGTGCTCTTTCCTTTTTTGGTACAGTTGTGCTAAATACTGGACACACACTCCAGCTGACACGCTGACCCCTCACCTCTCACCTTTACACAACCACCACATTGTTAGACACTCTCAGCAAGACGGACGTGCAATATTGACCGCAGACGAACACACTCACCAACACGCACACACACACACACAGTTGCACAATTTTTTGTATCAACATTTCTTCTGGCAACGAATACACAAAGCTGGGATTATTTTTATGACATATTTCTGATTTCAGAATTTATATTCCATGTCAACTAATCTCCAGTTGTTTCTAAATGACCATGTGTGTCTCCATCCACCCAGCTGACCACGATGGCAGAGCGTATGAGCTGCTGCAGGTTGTAATTTTCATCATGGTGCTCTATAGTTACGAATTTATTTATAATGCCTCGTGTACACAGACAGAAAATCCATTATGAGTACCCATGCTGTAAAAAGGGGGTTATTAGACTTTACATTGTTTACATGGTATAAGATGAGGGTTTGGCTTGTCAGTGGGGTGTTGATTATCATGTAGATGTCCCGCCATCATACGACAGTGACTGGCTAGCTTCTCCAAAAGTCCGCTACAGAGCGATCATAAGGATGTCAGACAAACCAGACCTCAGAGTTATAATACCACCAGATGGAAATACGTTCCTATAAGATCTGAAGGACAACAAATCTGAATTCTTGAAATCTGGGCATTTAAAGAGAATACGGTAATATGAACTTATAATATAATTGAAAGCTTAAGTCAGCTGACAATTGACACAATTCAAATATATACTGTGCTGAAACTTATTTCTTACTGAGTAGAAGAGCTGATGACAACATCTACCCTGCCCAGTCTAACAAAGTGATTAAACAATTAAAGTATGCAAACAGCGGAGTTACTTGTCACACGTCTCTGTTACGCACCTGCTATATAAACACAAAAAAGTGATGAAGAAGTCAGATGGTAAATTTAAGACTGCATCTGAATGGACAAACAGAATCGATGCATCTCAACTTGTATCTCAAGTGTATTCTATTTTTAAAAAAATTCCAACTAGATCACATCTTGAGCTTTATTATCCTGTGCTTTTATCTTTTCACACCTGCTTCTATCAGCACTATTTTTAGACTATCAGCACTAATGAATCCAACAGGGATTATAGGGCAGTGCCAACATTAACTGTGACTCAGCCTCATGTGGTTTCTTCATTCTCTTCGTTGAGGAGCTGCTGCCAGCATATGCCCGAGTCCTCTACTGTACCCGGCATACCATTATGTGGTCTGTGCCAGTCTGTGTGTGCTGCACTGAGGCTGCCAACGTGTATCGTGCTGGAGTCTCGTGCGGTTTCAGGGCTGGTGGCCGCAGTCTTAGTTTGGATCAGAGGGTGGATACTGACACCACAAGGCCTACATGGGACCACAGGGCCCCGACCGAGAGACAGTCGGTGGTTCCCTACTATCAGATGGGACAGACAGTCAGTATGGGCGCAAATTAGAAACTCGTCTGAGGCCCATTGATGTGCCTGTGCTTGGTGGTAAGACACTGACCTACAATTCTTTTACAAAGCCTTGTAGTCCAGAAACACTGTCTCTATATTCTACTTTAAAAGGAAAAGCACTTGTTACACTGAACTACATCACAATCACTGTAACTTTGTTTATATTCAGCCGATATTACATTTTACTTTGATTGATTTAAAACTGCCAATTCACATATTCTGAGCCATTTTCATAACAAAACAGCGCAAAGATTATCATCTGCCCTCTGATAACTAGTCTGTGCTACTGCAGATAAAACATAAAGAGATGCAGATAATATCTGAAAACCAAAAGAAACACTTGGAAGAGAAAGATGTTGACCAAAATACACCTGGACTCCAGTTCACCAATCTATCGGTCTCACCCTAAACAAACTCATATCTGGAGCAGTGTTATGTAGCAACAATACATTTATATAAAACCGAACATCTTCAATCACAGTGACCAGTGATATACAAATACCTTCAACTATCTAAGAGTTTAGCCAGAGGGGACAGGTGCAACAGCAGCGAGCCAGCGCTACATTATAATCATCATCACTGTCTCTCACAGCACCTTTTTAGTGTGGAAATCCCCATTTCAGAAACCTACTAAAGATACTGCAGATATTTAAAGGTATGACTTAGCTGGAAATGCAAGTGTGAGGCGCTGCAGAGCGAGTGCAGGAGGACTTTGATTGGTTGTGATGTTGGGTGTCTGGATCTTACTACAACACTCTGCTCGAATTACTGAGTACTTTTATCTCATTTTTGTTCCTGCACTAATGCTGCCAACACGCATCGAGAGGTCAGAAGTGCGCTCCTGTGATCAGACACTCACCCCCATCTGAGCAAACAACTCGCTGACACCAACGTTTTAAAAAACACTTTCAAATGGAAAGACAGGTCTGATGTCTGGAAAAGAGATGTACATTAACATTAGATGTAAAAACACACAGCTGGTCTGCACGCCCTCCTACACCGACTTCCTAGAAGCAGCAAAATAACAGTGACTAGGAATAGCATCCTATACAGACAGTCTGTCATTATAAAGTTGGCACATTCTCCTGCTGTACTTGTACATCTTCTGCTGAAACAGAATGCCTCGGAGGAAAGACGCCTAACTATCCACACACACACACAAACCACAAAATCATCAACTATGAAACCCAAGAAGAAGGAACAACTATCTTCAACTCACTATGTTCCTTTAGGTCTGCAGTGCTAATGTGGTTTTGTCTGAGAAAGGCTTTTACAAATTCACAGTCTGAGGAGATGTCATGGTTTAGAAACAAAGCCTCTGAACCTTCTCATCTCCGACTTCTGCATGATTTCATTTTACAACCACAGGCTGTGTCGTATCTGTCCATGCAAATGATGCAACTTTGAATGTGCGGTTGAGGCAATTGAGAGACTGAGAATGAGTCACAGTGTCCGTGCTAAAAAGATGCCCAAGTCTCTCAACAGTCCTGATTAGTAGGTATGAGCAGGATGACTTATTGTCTGTACGCCAGCGAGTGTGTAGAAGACAGAGCTACACACAGAAATGCAGGATACAAAAAGGGAATCCTACAAAATTATAAGAAATGGTAAGTCACCAGCCAAACAAATCTATTTTAAACTGAGCCCAAAGCTGTCACAGTGTTGTCTGTGCCAGTGTTTACATATTCAGTTGCCATGATCATTAGAAGTCTCTAAACTGGAGGACATTAATGATAGGCCAACAGGCTAACAGGCTAACAGGACACTGAGGAGAACATTTTTGGCCTGACTCTGTGACCAGCCTTTTCCTCACAGGCTGTGTTCCAGTACAACACAGCAAACTTACATTACACATGTATTTCACAGCTAAAGCCAAGACCTGTGTGTGTCAGTTTGGTGCTACATACGGTCTTACTGCATCAACTAAATCTATTTTTTCAGGAGTAAGGCGAGATAAAAAGACAGCTGCTGATTCATACCCACCAAATGATTTGATAACTCTCTGATAATCTTACTGGTTTTTTCTCCAAGCTCTTCATATTAGTGTCATTACGATGGCTGTGCGTATGGAAACATGTGCTGACTAACCAACACCAGCCAGTCCAAAACTGGACACATTACCCTTGACAACAAGCGTATAGATTATGGATCTGGATCACCAGAGCCACAAGGGCCCATGGGAAAATGATGACAAAGCAGAGGAGAGTCAAATGGACAAAGTTGAAGCTGTCAGACTGAGTCGCACGTGACCAGCAGGAGCCTGAAATACCACACACTTCCATACAGTCACAGGAATGAACTGTCAAAACCCTCTGCCACCACATATAGAGCTCTATTCACCCAGAGAGAGAGGGAGAGAGGGAGAGAGGGAGAGGGAGAGAGGGAGAGGGTTATGTTTAGTCAAGGCAGAGACAGACTGCCCTTTGAGGAGGCTCTGCTTTGAAATGAGGTTGAGGAACATCCATGTCAAGAAAATATTGCCCTCTGATTTTCTCTCCCTTTGAACAAACTCAGCTTTCATGCCTCTGTAGGCCCGCTGCACTCTGGGTAATGACTGCGCCTCATCCGTCCCTCCTCCTTTTTTTTTCTAGCCCTCATTCTCTCAGGGAAGAGAGAATAAACATGAAAGATTCTGACCACTTTCTTCTCTAAATCGGTCTTTCACAGTTTGGGTGGGGCGCTGTTATAGTTTACACTAACATCTGCTCTGCTGCACCACAGCGCGCACACAGGGGCGCGCACACAGGAGCGCGCACACAGGCGCAGCACGCACGCAGCGGTCCAGCGCGTCCGGCCAACCAGTGCATGATCCACAGTGAGCGCGCAGGGACGCTACATGCACACGCGTGTGCGTGACCAGGCACGTGCCCACAGGTAAGCGGGGTGTTGTATTTGCGCCACTCGGACATTATCACAGGGTCAGATGATTAAAACAACTTTTCTACAAGCGCATGAACACCTCCGGGCACACAGCGCCTCTGTACGCGTCTTTTAAGATGAGAAGCAGCGCCGGCTGAGGTGCTGCACACAGAGGCACATTCACACAGATGGCATACATCTCCACACCCCGAAGTGGGAAAAACATCCATAGCTTACAGACGCATATATACAAACACAACTGTACAAAGCGCACATAGACACGGAGACACTGAACGCTTTCACTCCCAAACCCCTGCGACCGAGCTGCTCCGCCGCATAATAACCTATTCATAAAACGCAAAAATGTCTCAGGCTTCCGCCTCCAAAATACACACGGGAGACGACGGGAAGGTGCAATCGCCTCTCGCAATCTGAAATTGGACACGGGGCCAAAGAATACACCGAGGAGGGCAATTTATGTTACAAAAGCCCCCTTGGTGCGCAAAGCTGTCCCCGCAAGTTATCCCAAACGAAGAATAAAGAGCCATTGATCCATCTGTCAGCTGAAACTTATGAAACGAATTTATTTCTCCAAAAACGTTCATGTAAGTTCATGTAAACTAAACCAGCTTCAGTGTTTCTGCTCACAATCTGCACAGTTTGTTATAGCCAAAGAAGTAAAACTATTCTTCTACTTTAATAACAATAAATATGAGAAGAGTCAACAGATAAAATAAATTCCCGACCAGCTTCAGATCCACAGAACAGTTTAATAATGTAGAAGGTTAATTGGAGCCTCATAAAACATCATATTGAAACATTACACTTCGTGTTTCTGCAATTTAACTTTTGTTTTTAATCTCTGACGGGCCTTTAACCATTTTATGTCTTTCCGTCAGAAGTGTTCAGTCAGATCTGAGCTGGACTGGACTGGACTCAGGTGAATCAATGGATTCTCTGTGTTAAAAATAACTCAAGACGACCAGCGGCCCGTCAGGGAACTGCAGCGCATACAGATCATTCCTTATAGACGAGCTGATCGAGGAGAGGAGGGGGCATCAAACTTTACACGAACGTGAAACCTTAAAGTAAAACAGTACCGACAAGTGTGCACTGAGAAAAAAATGTCCAAGCTCCTGTAAACCCTGACACCAATCTTCTCCATAAACTTATCTTTGTTATCAAAACGACTAATACAAACATAATCTGCTGAACTAAAAACGCACACTTTCCACAGACTCATAGTCCCGTCCTACAAACGTGATGCACAGATCCCTCCTCCCTGGACCACCAGAGGCAGTGATGGAGAGACTGGTGCACAGGCTGAAGTGGTAAACACTCACACAGCCTGCTGGCAGCCTGGAGGATGTAGTCCAGCTCACTCAGGGCCAACATTCAGGTGAAACACATAAATAAACACTGGCACAAATATCATAAACGAAAATTCTTTTAAAAAAGCGACTGCTGCAGCTTTTTGCACCGTCCTACCCCATGACCCCCTGCGGGTGGGGAGCGTAAAGTGCGTAAAGTGAGCAACAACCTGTCCAGACCGAACGGGATTCTTACAGTTGAAATTCAAGGAAGAAAATTATTCAGGAAAGCCAACTTCAAGAAATTTGTTGAGAATTCCCGAAAAGCACCTGAGTTGAGCTCAGCGGCTAATATTACGCAGCGCTTGGTGAGCTGACACCTGTCAGCAGGCTGCGCGCACACCGAGAGGGAGGGAGGGAGACAGCCGGGGGAGTTAAGTTCACAGAAGCGGAACAACAAACTTTCAGACGTGCTTTTATGCTTTTCTGAATCCAAACGATCTCCTCTCTTTGAGCATTGGCTGATACGAACCGTGTAACATCAAATATCGGACAGGTTATGTGAAGACTGACGGCATTTCAATTTCCCCTTAAAAAAAAAAAAGTTCAATAAAGTCACAACTTTTTTATGGGATGGACCCTCAGAGACGCAGCGCTTAAATGTCCTAATTTCTCTTCGACCTTTTACGAATTTTCCAACGAACTTCTGTCACTTTAAAGGCCTTTATGAGCCGTGCGTAAACACAAGTCGCTCCGGGATGCTTTAGGAAGTCAAGTCAGTGTAGAAAGCAGAGACACATCTCTAAATATACAGACACAAAAATTCCAAACAGTGGACCATGTCTGGATACTGTGCGGTCTTTACTGTTGAACACATTTCTCCGAGAAAAGTTAAAGAAGCAAGGCAGGTGCGTAAGTGTCCAGTTATGGATGAGGAGTACAGTTATTACGAACGGTAAATCCGGTAATACAGCGAAAAATTAGGACGCTTACAACGGAAAAAAAAACAATTACGATAGCTAAATGATCTGACCATGGCTCTTTTAAAACGCACAATAAACACCGCAGCTACTAATAAGGGATTCCGTCTTACCTGCCCGAACCACGGTCGTTTGGCACAAGGCGAGTGCCACGGTAACCAAGGCGAAGGAGGAGAAGTCCATGGTCCAAGGTCTCCGTTTCTTCCGGACGGAACAATCTCCAGTATCCATAGTGTTGCAGTAGTTCGCCGGCCTGGTTGAGCTGTAAATGTAGGATATGGTGGAAGTTATCCTCTCACAGAAAGCCAGCCGACGACAGGGACCCGACTGAACCTTCTGCGAGGCAACAGACAAAAAGGCACGCCTCTGGAGACCGCTCTACCTCTCTCCCGGAGACTTTCCTTAATGGGTTACCTATGTCTGTCAATGGCAATGCACAAAACCTAAACACTAAAGGGGGTTTGGGGTGAATAAATATCTTTTATTTTAACTTTTAACCCCTTCGTGCTAAAGCCCCATTGAGTCAGACTGGGTACGAGTACCCAAAGTGGAGAGAGCAGCAGAGAGAGACCTGGAATCACGCTCTCTCTCCGTTCTCTCTCTCTTTCCCTCTCCCCTTCTTTACTTACACATTTACTCCCACGAAGAGTGAGAGCGTGTGTGTATGTGTGTGTGAAGAGAGAGAGAGAGAGAGAGTGAATGGCAAAGGGGAGAGGTAGAGAGAGGGCGTGCGTAATTGCACCCTTGGCGCACTCAGATCTACGTGTACGGAGAAGCGTCAGAGAGTGTGAACTGAACGTTTTTAATGATAGGCCTGTACAAATACTTCACCCCACATACATAACAATGGCATCTCTCTTTTTAGCTGTGAGTAAGTGTTTAATGTCAGTGAAAGCCTTTTTCTGTCTGTCTCTGATTCTCTCTAAGAGTATAATATCGTAAGAAGGGCAGACAGGATGTGTCTTTACCTTTTCTACTTCCTACTCTCGTCTTTGCATCTATAAGATGAAAATTCTGGCTTTATAAACCGAGAAGAGCCGTTCAGGTACACGGTAAAAGCCAGCGGGACCACGCGCAGCCTGAGCCAGCAGAGAAGAGTGAGCGTCCAGCCAGCCAATCAGACTTCTGTCCGCGCCACTGACCACGCCCCTTCCACGCAACCCTTGGTGCTCTCCTCTCCTTCTGATTGGTCAGTCCCACGTGGCCGTGTTTTGCAGCATCAGCTCAGGTGCACACAGAGAAAGAGAAGAGGGGCTGAGAAAAAAACAGACCTGAGCTAAAATCATCAAAACATATAAAACACAACTATGTGATGTGATGGTGAAACAGTTTTAGGTGAACACAACAGTTGGTAAAAACAATTGAGCATGGATCAGTGGATGTTTGGGACACACCAATTAGTGTGTCCAACATTTTAAGGTCCCAAAATAATCGACCAAAATCAAGTGAACGAACATATACTGGTGTGTGGCGTTACATGTCTTCGATTGTTTCAAAGACTTCAGGCAGAAGCTGCACTGAAGCCGTCGTGGTGGCTTTCTGTGGAAAGACGTCTTACTAATACATCTTCCAGTCCAATAAAAGTCCAATAAACATGCACCACTCGGGTTTGGATCAGAATTGTCAAGACTCCACGTTCACCTGCTGCACAGCTGGCAATGGACCATCACAAGGTGTAGTGATTCTTGCAGGTGATGGACCCACATGGCCTTCTTCATGTTCAGCCCTCCCCTGGTTGGGCCAGCCCAGGCACCATGCTGTCTCCTGCAGGCTCCTCTCACTAGGAGGGCCTGTTGTTCTGGTCCAGATGAAAATGCTGCAAACACTAAAATATTTCAAGCTTAATTTCATGTTTATAAATTTGAAACTCATCAGATAAATGACTATACTGTCTGTCTGAAACCCCACACAGCATCACAAGGTGTCCCGACATTAATATCGGATACAGGTGGTGATATTTGCTACTTTTCCTATTGTTATCAACAGTATATTTGTCTGTCACCCAGTAACATCATAGTTAAGCACTTTTTTATCACACAAGTGGTTTAATACTCATTTGGTTTGCTGGTAGGTATTTAAGGCTGCAGGACTGAACTCGTGAGATTGACTCTAAATAAACTACAGTAATAAATACAATGATTAACATAAAAAACGATCTAAAAAATGGCCTACAATGACAGAACATTAGAAGCTTCACGAAATTCTTATTTATGATAAAAGGTTATTGGATTGGTTTGTGTTACACAGCATTAACAGTTGTTTGTTATATTCTGCCATGTCAAATTCGTAAGAGTGAGAGTCCAAAACATTATGAACACCACATTCTTCACTCAGCTGAGAAGCTATAAAACCACTGGGACATAAAGTTTAAACAACTTTATCTTCAAGAGACATTCCTTTCATAATTTCAAAGTTGCTTTCATATCCCCACCTGTCATAAACACCCGACAGCATCTTCTATATTTGAAGGGTATCCCCCCCCCGTGCACAGCCGTCTGCCTTGTAAATGTTGTTCTTCAGTCACACAGCCCATGGTTAGTCACTTTCTTTGAATGCAGACTCCACATACAGAGAGTAGTAATTAACCATAATCACCCTCTGATGCTTGATGCCACTCACTCTTTCTCACCACCTCTTATTCCCCCCTCACCCAATTCTGTCTGATCTCTGAGGGGATAAGGAGTAAGGACGGGTACGTGTTTGCATTCTGTGGTATTCTCATGATGACTTTTCTCACCACCGTGTGTACCATAGAAAAAAGTAACAGTAAAACTCAATGGCTGTTCTTTACCTAAAATTTAAAACACAATAATAAACGTATATGTGATGGCAGACAGAATTATTTCTGGGATACTTTTTAGAGTAACAAAAACGTCAAACGTCAAAAAAGTCAAATGACTTGCCTAAGACTGTTAAAAAAAAAGGATCAAACAAAGACACAATATGTGACATTTCCACATTAAATTGTCAAAAACAACAAGATATTCTTTCATATTTTGTTGAGTTTTGTACTTACATTATCCCGAACGTCTCTCTTTGGTCGTCTGTCGCTAAAACTTCGATGGAAACACGAGATAATACATCAGAGACTGAGGAAGGAAATCGGGTAACGTGTCTTTTAAGTTACGTGAATAAAACTTCACCTAATAATCTCGTCCTAAACATAGTTTCTCATCAACACTGGTGAGCTGTTATCTGGATCAATCAAACCTTTCTACTGTGGGTTGGAGTCTCCAAACACAAGGTGACTTACTATGAGGTTAGATTACTGCCACCAATCAAAAAATAAAAATGTTTTAAAAGGTTGTAACCAAGCTTAAAAATCTAAATTGTGTAAAACTGAAAATGATGATTTAGACATTTTGAAAATAAGATTTGAATGATTTAAATAATTGCTTCTATTTCCAGGTTTTGATAATTTCAGGTATGTTTGCTCTATGTCTTTTCTGTAGAAACCTAAGCTCATCCTTATTAAAGTTAATTTTGTAAATGTATCATCAGCTTCATGGCAAAAATGCATCAACAATAAAATGTATTTGTGCTACTTATGCTGAGTAAACTGTAAGACCCACTAGGAGAAGAATCAGAGCAGAACCTCACTTACAGTGTAGATACAAGATAAACTATCACAGCAGACTAAACATAAACATGTTACAGTATACATTACAAACTAAACATCTGTGTCAGCGTAGCAATGCAGTGAGCAGGAGAAGGTCAGACAGTAAATGCAGGTTGATCAAATATACATCGATGTGTAATAACACAGTGACGTGCTTAACACAGCAACTTTTATCAATCTGACCGAGCAGATTCAGACCTGGAGATGGAGGCTGTCAAGTTTGGTAATGGGACGTTTTATTCTAATAATCTCATCTGTTTACTGTTTTATTAATATCTTTTTATGAATTAAGTCATCTTTTCAAACTTTTCTAAGGATTCTATAACATTAGATTTCTATTATAGAGCTGCTCACTGTAGAAGTTTCATTTGTCGGAATTTTGCTGGTTGTTTTTAGTTTTTCTCAACGTTCACAAAAAGGATATTTTGAGTGAAACATCTATTTTTATCTATTTATATATACATTTATTGATGTGAAAATAGCCAAAAGTAAGGACAACAGCATCACGTCTTTCCCCGAGACAATTTAAATCACGTACATTGGTTGAGCTTTAGTACATTATAAACCATAAACCTCAGTGTGGATACTCTCCAGGTTTCTGCCAGTGCCAGCCGCTTTTATTTTTATATGTTGTGTGATTTTATTTTGGACCTATATGAACCCATAAGATGCCTGATTTAACTGCCTCTCTCTTTAGATTACACGTCTACTGGAAAATAAATTCCAACCAGAGAGAAAAGGGACACGATTAAAGCACGATGGCCATGTTTTAGCTTCAGTTCAGGGGTGCTGTGCTGTCTATGGGTTTACATACGAGGCTGCCAAAGAAGAAAACTGTACTGGCTTTTCAAAAGAAACTACAGTCGTGAGCTTTGATGTATGCAGAATGAGAAGGAGCGGCTGCTGTGTGATCATTCTCTGAAACCATCAACTAAGCTGCTGCATCCAGCAATTATCCATCAGGACTCATAAGGAACACGAGGCTAGTGCGGTTTTTATACCTACACATTACGATATGGAAGCTGTAGGAAAACAGAGCATTTTTTGGTCTTGGATGTAAGAAAAATATGGAAATATGGAATTAAGAAATTAAAGAAGGAGTCAAGACAAGGTGAACAGAACAACAGGAAAGCTCATGAAACAAAGACTTATAGATCAAGTATCAAAGTAGAAACGATATAAACCCAGACTTTTACCTGAAGGCCCAGTTAGGAGTTATTTACTGCTTTTTGTACACACTGTAGCTTCACTTAGCTGTTTTCTCTCACTGCAGGGTTATTCAAACTAAATCAGAAAGTCCAGGAAACGCTCTGCGGCAGCTCTGGGTTTTTTATTTTAGCTTCCTGAACACAGTGAATCGAGTGTTTTTTGGGAGAACAGACTGTTTGGTTCTGGCCTCCTTGTGCTCTGAAAGTAGATGCCACAAGTCGTAAAAAGAGACACCCCAAGAGACATCTGTGGTATGTGTTTGTGCTTAACTGTGCACATGTGTGCATGTACAATATTTGATTCTTCTTCAAGGTTTTGGATCACCACTTTTGTTGCATCTATGGTTTCATGGTCACGACAGAAAGTTGTGGTCGAGTCGCAATGTGTCTTGTTTGTTGTTGTTTGTTTGGTACAGCAAAGGCAAGACAGTAAGTTATTCATGATTCATTTAGGTTGTTCATGTAAACATCGCCTTCTCCTACAGTGTTTTACTGTCAAATTATATCTTACATCTGTCCTCCTCTCATTTCTATCACATCTGTCATCGGCTTTTCATGTAAAAGATTTTTCTCTCCACTGACATCTGCTGCGTTTCACTGTTTCATCACGTTTGCTTTCAGCTATTTCAGAAGTCTTAAGTTAGTGCCAGTGAAAACTTAGCATTTCCTGAATTTGCTGCTTCATAGTAAAAACTTTAAAAATAATCAAAATAAGATAGGACTTTTATTTTGAAGGATTTATGTGAAATTAAATGTGTTTGTCACCGAGCTTTGTTAGTGGTTATTCTTTGAGAGCACTGCAGGTAGAAGGAGAACTTACTGGTGCTCTTTTTATTACTGAACAAGACGAATGTGTCATCAGTTAAAGACCAAGTACAATCATGTAGCCCTGTTGTAAGGTTAGAACAAATCCCTGCAGTGCTTGGCTGACGTCCCAAGTAAAATTGAGTCAATCAGAGTGAGCACATGTGTACAAACAAACACATTTTGTATGTCTCTATTTTGAAGCAGGTTCACAGTTCACTTTGACGTATTGTGCTTCACTGTAGGTGATGTTACGTGATGAAGATTCAGTCTGTACCTAGACGTTCCCCGTTTGCAACGAAGGCTGAAGGAAAAACAAAAACACAACAGGAACAAAGAGGTACAGTAATGCTCTTACAGACTTCTCATTTTTCTCCTTGAACAAAGTGTTTAATACAAGTTTGTTTCTGCGCTGCAGCTCTACATATTCAGAAGGTTTTTACATTTTTACAAAGTAAGGTCAGAACATAGAGCAGTACAGGGAAAGTCTCTGTTCACAGAAAACACAGATTATCACAGAACAGAGCTGCGTAGTGTGAAATTGTAGTGTAGCATCAACTACAGGGTGACGTGAGGTCAGTTTCCACAGACACTCAGTCACCTACAGATAGTGATGGTGCCAAACCCTGTCCAACTGTAACATGCCTTTAATGGCACAAAGAAGAGCTCATTCAGATCACATGCACCTACATCTGTCCTCTACTCACCAAATAAAATTAAAGTAACTGTATATTAAATCTCTCATGGACGGCTTTACATGGAGGGACGTCGTTACACTCCTTTTGACTTTTGATTTTTCACTTTCAGTGATTGAAATTATAAACTGCTAGATTTTGGCATAATAATCTTGTCCAGTGCTGTGTTCGTATCTGATGCGTTTCATCCTGAGTGCCCACACCCTTAACCAAACGCAGCACAAAGCAACTCTGCCTCCGCACCAGTATAATCCACACAATCTGCTGAGCATCCACATTATGAAGTAACCACAAATTCCAAAGGACAGGAATTGCATGTATGCCCCCACCAGCATCATGACTTCATCATCCTGAAACAGACTCATGACACATCTCAGCGACCACTTTACCAAGAGGTGAGGCTGCTAAAATGTTAGGACAGTGAAAATATCCTGACATCAAAAGACAGGTGCTTCCACTTGTCCGGCCCCCCAAAAACCCTGTGAACCCTTTAATTACACAATTAAGTTCCAATGTCAGCCATATTTGAATTAATAAAGCCATATAATTTGCTGGGCAGTAATTTAAGGGTTATAAGAACACAGAGACCACAAGGTTCCCCTAAAGGGAAGCTCCATCAGACGTGGCCACCCACCAAAATGATTTCTGACACCCCATCCAGTCAGACGGCTCTGGAATCTTAACTTGGTGTAATGTCAAAGGGTGACTCGCATCCAGCTGATAGAGCCGCATGGTGTGACAATATCTGGGTCAATGCAAGCAAACGAGTCTTCGAGAAAGAGACCGAGACGAGGGCGTCTGCAGGAGGAAAGCGAGAGATGGCATTAGCTCTTGGAGACGGACTCAGCAAGTGCCTGTGGGCAGCTCTCTCTGTGCGCCATTTCCAAAAGGAGAACCTTGTAATTACAATAAAGCGGCCATATTATACTGCTGACTTCCTTGAAAAGTCTGTATTTTACTGGGCAGGGCCGCAAACGCACACACACCCTGCTCGCCACAAAACACTGAAATAGATCAGAGCAGGGGCTTGCCTGGGAGGAAATGTAGAAAGGGAGTGGACAGATACGCTCGGCACTAACAGTGGGGTCAAAGAGTGTGTGTGATGAATACACACTCCCCTCGGCCTGGTGAAGCCACTGGAGGTGTGCAGAACCAGGTATGAAAAAAAAAAGGGAATTTACACAGAGAATGGGTCAGTGATTTTGAATCTGGCCAGCGAACACACCCAGCTAACCACATACCTCGAAATAGGCAGCAGAGGAGGAGGAGGAGGAGGAGGAGGAGGACGAGGGGTGACGAAGGGGCAGAGCGAGGGAGGGGGGAGGTACAGCAAGGGTACACCTAAGTGGGTGTGTTTTTCTGTGTGGGGTGAGTGTTCACAAGCTCTGACGTTTGCGTGCCAACTGAACAGTGTGTGGTTGTGAGAGAGAGCGTTTATATATGTGCACACAGTATATTTTGCCAGAGTGTGCTCGTCTTTTGATATTTGATAAACTCAAGTTAAAAAATGCAGTGTGTGTGTTCCCTTCCCTCTCATTCTCAGCGTTTCTCTCGTGCACACGTTTAATTGTGACTTTCAATGCGTAGCAACTCTTTTTTTTTGGGAGTTTGAAGGCAGCTTCTTTACCTCTTGATGTTAAATATAGCAATAGGTGAACTGAATTATTGCTCTATTTAGCACAATTACTCACTGTTAGAAGGTAATTTGCCCAGATGGCGCATAATGGCTGTGCTAATAAAAGGCAATTAGAAGGACCGGTCATGTAGCATGAACCAGAAAGAGGAAAATATGGTTCCTTGAGCCACTAAATACATGATTTCAGCATATATATGAGGAGCAGGTTTCATGTACAGTGTATGAATTTGTCGAAAACATACATTCAGCACTCTTAAAGCCTCATTGTGCTTCACAGAAGCAGCAGAAGAAAAGATCCATATCTAACCAACACTGAAATACCTGGAATTATAAGAGTTGTACTCTCAAGTACCGGCAATTCTTTTGTTTTCCTCATAAATGCTAATGAATATGGCCTAAGCTTGAAATAACCACATCTAGATCTGAATCTAAATACCAAAATCCCTGAAATGAAACATGGCCAAAGATGAAGGAGAGAGATATGACTCGAATGGAAGTTTGAGGAAAGTGCAGCCCGGGAGGAGACGTTATGGCCGTGGAAAGGTACAGGCAGGAAAAATCACAGGAATGAATAGAAAGAGAGAGAGAGGGAGGGAGGGAGGGAGGAGAGGAGAGGAGCGGGGAGGATGGGTGGGCAGAGAGCTGGTGGTGGGGGGCACACAGGCATGCAGAGGGTGAGAGGGAATGAATGAGGGCCATTGATAAAGAAGGAGAGAGAGGACAGAGGTGAGGGGTGGGAGAAAGCGAGAGAGGGAGGAGGGATCAAACAGTATTTACACATGGAGATTCCAGAAAGAAACCAAGGTGGGGAGGACGAAGGTGGATGGATGGATGGAAGGATGGATGGAGGGACAGAAGCGTCGCTAACTGACCTACTGACTAGAACACAGGGTGGGACCTTGGCGTCTTTGACACAGCAACATACTTGTCAAAGTCGCAGGTTTTTCCACAAATTAAGTCACCTAAACAGCTGCGGCTGCCGGACACAGAAGGCCACAGTTAAGTTTAGAGCAGAGTTTCCCTTAAAGTGACTCTGCAAAGGTTACCTCAGTTTAAAGGTGCCACTGAAGTTCCCATGAACTGAGAAACACTTTTCCTGTGTTGATTTCCCCGGTTATTATTTTCAAGTTTACAGTACATAAAATTGCTTTTTTTCCTTTTTCTTTTACGTAACAAAAAAAGCTGATCTGAATTCTGACACATCTGGAACTGATGTGATAATAAATGTTGGGAAGATGGAGATGATAAACTCAAGATAGAGATAGAGATGAGGATAAAACTGAAGCACTTCAAGGTACCTTAACCCAACATGTCCTCTTTAGGGTCATCACATCTTTATCTTTATCAAAAATCTAAAAAATAAAGTTGACAGAATTCCTTTATACCTACAGTAGCCAATGTGGAACTCAGGTGATTAAGTGTGAAACACACAAGAAAAGAAATCTAAGCAGCTTAGCCTGAGATGTTTCTGGCTTTTTGCTTCTAGTATGAAGTAAACTCCAAATCTGTTGGAGCCTGCATTTCCCATAATGCAACATCTTTCATGACACTACCCCTGCCTGGTAAAAGCCTTCGTCTTTCAAACTCCACGGCCCAGTTTGTAACACAGACTCTCAATTATAAATGTCCTTTTTTAAATCCAAACCACGGTGGCCCTGATGACATCATCATGACGTTATCAGATTTATTGTCGAAGGCTTTAGCAAAGCTCCTCCAGAGAAAGAGAAAACATGACTCAGACGTTGGATACGGTTGAGTGGTGATCTCGCTAACAAGTAAACCAAACTATGTCTAGGATCAGTCAGTTTTACACATACGGAGGTTAAGTCTGCTGTGAGATGCCAGGAAACAAAGAAGAAATATGACAACGGGATCAATTCATTTCAATTTTTTGAATTTTTGCACAAAGATGTAACCTGAAGCCTGAAATAAATAATAAACAAAACAACATCCCCCTCCGACAACACATTATATGGGTATGATCTAGTTCTTACCTACATATTATCTTTTATTCCTATATTTTAATTTCTGCACTGTTAAATGTCTTAGATTTAGCACTCCTTACGTACGATAATGCAACTTTAAGAATAACAACACATATCTGGCTAGTTAGAGATCCAAAATAATGGAGGTAATACTGTATCACCATGCTAAGAATTAAATAAAACAGCTGTAAACTTCTTTGTTTGTTACAACATGTTTTCACCCACAGTAATCGGGCTTGTGTCAGCATCAGGCTGAAGGGAAGGAAACATCTTAGACAGACATTACTCCAATCTGAACAGACACCCTCTTCAGTCTACCTGACCTACTCATTTCTGGACTGTGGACAAAAAACAAGTTCCTGGAAACTTCCAATGTACAACTTAATCTCGTCAGATGATCAGATGTGAAAATCATGAAGAAACAATAGCTCAAGTTTAACTCTCCCCACATTACAAGTTGTGGTTGTGTGCAAAAATAACTTGTATTGTTTGGGTTTAGAAAGAGCTCCTACCGACTCTGCCAAGACAGACGAGCAGTTTTTTTAGAACGAAAAGACTGAAAACAAGCCCGTCTTGTGGGTTTCCTTCTTGAAAGGGATGAAAGAGGAGAAGCAGCAAGTATGTGAAGCATTGAAAGTATTCAGCTGGTTGAATGGTGAAGGGACAGAGGGCAGCGAAGCCCGGCTGTAACCCAGACTAGTCAGCTGGACACTGTGAGGTCGAGGAGAAGGTCAGGTGGGTTATTTTGCCGTAAGAGTGACACCTTTCTGTACCTGGACCAGCTGACCATTACAAAGAGCTGTGGAACAGCAGGAGCAGTGGCCCGGAGCCCGGAAGCCTTTTTCACACCAGCTGCTCAACTGGGCTCTTCAAGGCTGAAGTGACCTGAGGTATTAGCACTGCATTTGTCTGCGCATTGTGAGGAACCGGCTGTAACACAACATACACATCTCACACATGAGATTCAGCATGAGGAAAAAAAAAATAGAACATGGAGCTCAGAAAACTAATTGTCCAGCACAACAATCTATCAACATCAGATCTGAGTAAAGTTAACAATAGTGACGGCTGTAATGATGATGAGAAGGTCGGCTGGTGGAGCTGCAGCAGTCAGCAGCCTGAGGCACGAGGGTCGGAGTGCAACAAAGTAAGAACTATCAGATTATAACGGTTGCCCAGCGCACGTCTATGATTCAACGTTAGTAGCAGATTACCTGATTTTAAAGCTCTACAATCTATATAATAAGCTATAATCTGCTTTATACCAATTAACAGTAAATGGGTATAATTTGAGATGAACTAACAGTGTCACTTATGTGTCTGGTAGCTAAACAAAAATACAGGCTGGAAAAAACTGCGTTGTGCAGAACTGCACAAAATGTTTTTGCAAGACGGTGGACTGAACGTATAGAATATAGCGTTGTTAATTCCAACAAAGCTAGTGACTCCAATGGAAAAAAATTTGACCTTTATGCAAATTCTGCCTGTAGGGTTTGAAAACAAAAGTCTGGATGTCAGCAACGAGACTGACCCGATGATCCTAAGAAATCATTAACAAAGGCGATGAGCCAACAGCTGCAAAGTTCCTCCATCCAAGTCGAAAGCATTTTGCCAGTTATCTTGTTTCCCCAACAAGAAGACAGACGACATCGTAGGAGCTCGCAGCAAATGAACATAAACTAGATGACTTTTTCGGACTGTGAACTGAGCTCAAAATATTGAACTATGAACCTCTACTAGTCCATTTTACTCTGTGTGAACTGAACTCTGAGCTCGCTGTCAACTTGCACAACACTGGAAATAAACAATATAGGCTTAATACATGGGCCTTTTCTTATTCCTTTGCATCTTAAAACCTGTCAAAACAGAATTTATATCACTGCTATGTGTTGAAAACGTGTATCTAGAAGTGAACAGTGTATGTTACGCTGTGATCCGACCCTCTCCCTGAAGTTACATTGTGCAGAAACAAGTGATAGGCTGGCGGAGTGGCTGAGACAGATACATCATTCAGCCTGTTACAAGACACTGTAGCATCAACGTGATTTTGGAGGTAAAAAGTGACCTGATGTTGCTTTATGCTCAGGAAAACCAGTTCTCAGACACACCTCCATATTGGCAGGATAGCCGGCAAATGATGGAATGTAACTATTTAATGTTAACTCAAGTACTGTAACTGAGTACTTGAGGGCTAATGGTGTCTTTATCACGTTTCTGCACAAGTAACTTCACAGGGTCGGATCACAGCGTTACAAACATGTTTACTTCAATTTTTTTTTTCAATTATTAAACAATAACATTCAACACATAACATGTTATGACGTGATGTGTTTTGTTTGTAGTTAGCCCCCACATCACTTCTAACTAATTGTTACTGATCTGGGATTCATATTTACGACAGTGCTGTTGCCCTCTGAAACTGTGGGGGGCACCAAACTGCACAAAATGCCAATTTCTACATAACATTGCTTTAAGGTAATACAAATATGATCCAGCTACAACATGAAAAGTAATGAATAAATCAATAATATAAATGTAATGATAAATCGGCCATTTTGCATAAGGAGTACTTTTACTTTAGGTACTATAAATATTCAGATGCCAATACTTTTCTTCTTTTACTCACATAGGAGTTTTATTTTGCGGCAATAAAGTAATTCGATTCATATTTAAAAAGGCACAATCTCGAGACTGACGTGCCCTGAACAGAAACGCTGAATTCTGCCTCCACAGATCAGATCAGTTGAGGCTTAGTTAAACTCTCACAGACCCCGCTGACAGAGGGACTCCTCAGCCGGCAGAGGTCAATAAGGAATGCACCAGGGGAGAGGGAGGGAATGTACCACAGGGGTGTTGAGGAAGGGGGTGGGGTGGCAGCCGAGGAAACACAGAGGGGGGAAACAGAGGGGTCTTTTGTGAGACAGGAAGCTGCTGAGACCAGGGCCCTCTCTCTGGGTACAGTAGTGCAGCAGAGAGAACCCTGGGATATGAATAAGATGTGACTGAGGGGATGAAGACGAAGGTAACTGAGGAGGGAGTGAGGCGCATGAAGAGGACACCTGGGAGGTGGCAGAGAGAGCGCTGACTGATGGAAGAAGAGGCAAGATGGAGGATATGAACACAAACTCTGTCGAAGTGGAAAAGATTATATTGACGCCCAGAAGTTCACATGCTATTAATTTTTCCCATCGGCTGTGAGATGTCGGAACCTTTTTAAACATCCCAGTGGAATTATTAATACAGCCACCATCCAGCTGTGCATATAACACACACTGTAATAGGAAATACAGTCAACTAGAAGAAATAAAACAAATACAATCATCAAGCTTATGAGTTTACTGCCTGTCAGTTTTAATGGTGATGGTGAAGTAAGTTGTTGGATAAACTCAGTAGTTTAAGATTTTAGAGACATAATTTTAAAGCCAGTAATCCCATCAAAAAGATCAAATATGTAACATTTCCACACTCAAAATATGAATGGACCATTGTTATATACTGTATTTTGTTGAGTTTTGTGCTTACACTATCCAAAATGTTACCAACGATATTTCAACCCAGAGACATCCTAATTTTACTTGAGGCACTGCTGTGTTTCATTAAGTCGTCTGTTGCTTTAACTTCCAGGGAAACATCAGATGACACATCAGAGAGTGAGGAAGGAAGCCGGCAGACATGAACAAATGTTGCAAGAAAAAAACATAATTACATATTCCATAAATAAAGTCACATCAGACAATGGTGGGTGTTAAACAATGAACTCCCACGATGCCACGCTACTTCACGGTCTCCTTTTGTCTTACACTGACCACATGTGAATTTGAATTAAATTTGGATCAATTCGGCACCTATGGAGTTCATGAAGTAAAGAAAACGAGGGAATTTCAGATGCAACATTTGTAGGACAAAAACGAATATCAAAATGGACAATTGAAGACTGGAGTGACTGATGATATCATTGTATAACAAGTGAGCCGACAATCAGATTTAGTGTTCAGAGATATTAGTCTGGATCACCTGAAGCCAGGAAGGTCCACTGAAGTCTTTAATCTGTTTTATTTAAGCAATAGTAGCCAAAGATTAGACAAGTGTGTATGTGACTGGAAAGCAACCAGTTCAGTCACTGCACTCGCAGAGACGGGATCAATCTGGGTGGAGATTACAAACACCGCTGAGGTGCTCTTTAGCAAGCCTCAACTGTCAGCTGCTCCAGCTGGAGCTGCTCAGTGACCAACAAATCTGACTGTGGTTACACCGGCAGCCTCCATGATGTGTCAAACTGAACGTGTGAACAAACAGGGCGCTCCTGAACACTTCAACAAACTATGTTCGAAAAAGTAGGAAAAAAGAAAAAACACAGACGTGGAAGCCATTAGCGCTGCAATGATTAATTGATTAATTTTCAACTATTAAACTAATCACTAACTTTTTTGATAATCCATAAATAGGCTTGAGAAAATAAAAACAAATCCTCTATGAGAGTTAACGGAATATTTTTGGGTTTTCTGGACAAAACAAGACATTTGAGGATCAGCTTGGGTTTTGGAAAATACTGATAAACACTTTTCACCATTTTCTTACATTTTATGGACGAAACAACTAATTGAGTAAATAATTATAAGATAAACTGACAAAGAAAATAATCATTAGTCGTAGCCCTTGACACCATACTGTATACATTCAGGAGGAACGGTGGAGATTCAAAAGAGAGGAAAGTGGAAGCAGTGAGGATGGAAGAGGATGAAAACAGAATCAGGACCCTGTGTAGTTTTGAAGTTTGGCTGTCTGAGGAACAAAAAACACAAAAGATCAAAAATAAAAAATAAAAACAAATGGTTGATTTCCAAAACACAAAGCTGAACATGCAGGCCAACAGTGTTTGTACACACACCCACAAAGAAGTTAATGAGGTCAGGGAAAACCAGCAATACAAACAATCTGAGCTGTTATGGTCATGAGCTCATTCCAGTCTGTCTGTCCTCTGATGAGCCATCAAAGAGCTTTTCATCTCAGCCCTCAGTTTAGTCCCATCCGGGCCATTACTGTACGGACAAAACACGCACACACCACCGCCGCTGCAAAATGAAAATACTACCCTCCCTCTTCCTCTTTCTGTCGTCTTCTTCTACCCCCCTCTTCCTCTTAATTTTCCTGTTTCCCCTCACAGACACATTTCGTCCCTCTCACGTTCGCTGCTGGCAGACAGACAAGAGCTCGTTAATCCTCCCACACAGACTGCAGTCTCTCTCAACATGACACTGAAATTAAGAAGTGGTGCTAAGATCTCTCCGGTAAAAATATTTCGCCCCTTCCATGAACATGGCTCACGCATAGACGATGTCATTAATAGAGCCACTGCATGTTTTACATGTAAAACTTCAATATTACTCCACAGACTTTTTCTTACTGGAATCTTAATATTTTGAGAAGCTGTTGTATGTTTTGAAATGCTGCTTTTCTCTAAGCCAAACCACTTTGTAGTGAGCTAAATTCCCACTCGGCATCATGGCTGAATGACTGTTGGTCTTAAAGTGTATAAAATAATCAACAAAAAAATCACCTTATTGACTTTTAAAGGCGGACTTTTCTATAAAAGTGTGAAAAGCAGGAAATCTTCATATTTCTGTGACTGCATTTTTTGAATGCTTGTATCTCATTGTCAGCTCAGTTGTCATTTGTCAGTCCAATCATCAGTTACGTTTTTAATGAGTTTTAGTCGTCCAAATGTTGGACGTGAAATGGCCACATTTTCACATCTCGCCATAGTTACCTCTGCCAAGGAAGTTATGTTTGCCACGGTTGGTTGGTTGGTTGGTCGGTCGGTCAGCAGGGCTAAACAAAAACTATCAAACACATTTCTAAGGCAGACATCAGGTTGACAGAGGACGTAATATGTTTAAGTGATATGTTATGACTCTTATTACTCTCCTATAAGTTATAACAATGGAGTACCAAATGAAATGCACCGTTTTCTGTAGTGAAATTAAGATTTTTCGTGAGTTTAAACATTGTTAGAAACATTTTGGATAATACAAGTTGTCAACTCAACAAAATACATAGTAAAGGACAAATTGTTCTATCTATAACAATTAGTCAAGTAACTGTTACAGCACTATTGATTAAAATTAATTTGTGCACATGGTTCATGGTGCTGCTATTGTGTTTAGTCACTCATTCTGTGTTTGCATGCAAAACATAGCAAAGCATTCTATCATCGTCCAACGAGGCAACGAGTACAACCTGCTACTTTATGTGGAACAGGCGAAACAAATTTATGATGTTCATTCGACACTACATTTGAATCCAACTCACAATTCAGGCATTTTAAATTTACTGCAGAAAATAGAGTTCACCACAAAATGCAAGTCAATTTTCCCCCAATTTTGGAGCACGTTCCATGCCCAGCTGTGAGTGGCACCATGATGATGACATGTCTTCCACTCAGCACATCACTCAGTCTGATATATTTTAATCTCACATGTTCCTTTGATTAGAAAGCAAGACCAAGAGCCCTCTACAGTAGAATTATATACTTTATGTATTTCTCAGTTTCAGCCAGATTTAGCTCTGCTCAGGAGGCGCTCTCAGTCCTCTAAGTGTACCCTGGCACAGATTTGGTCTGTGTATACCCAAAACCTAACATATCATTACAGCTGAAAGAACATGGGGACCATGGCTGACCAGTAATTTGGCTTTGCTAAATGTTGTCACTTGTCATTCCAAGGTTTCTTCCCATCCCGACAGTCTGGACATAACCAAGGCAACCAGCTGTAAGTGTAGCGGGCAGTTTGCCTCTTAATGGCACCGTAGAGACATGACTGTTTATAAAGTCGATAAAAACATGGCAGTGACTCAACATTAATACCGTTTTCAAGCATTTTCTGACACGACACTTTAATTTGACCTGCAAGTAAACATGCAAATGTTGTCTTTAATTTATCGCAGTAAACACTGGGGGCTGACAACAGTCGATGCTTCTAATCACAAAGCTAAATGTTTTAAATGTCTGACTGCAGTCTGAATTTTTAAAAGGTACGTGCAGCTTTCATTTCGATTCTTACTTTTTTGCACATTGTGAAACATAATTAGCGTGTTTTTGTTGCTAAATTCAGATCTACCATAAAAAGTCTTTGAACTGGAAAAGCATTTGTTTTAAAGCAGACAGCAGATAAAGTGTTTAAATGTTCGGATCAATGGCAGTTCTCTTTTGCATGCAAAATTATGCAACCCTGAAGTTCAAAGAGGAGATTATAGTATTTATTTTACCATGTAGGTCAACCTTAAAGGACCAACAGTGAGCAGCAAACACACCTGACATCTTGCCCTGCTGTTTGGTATTTGCCCTGTCTACAGAGTACACAAGCTCAATAAAGCTCTTTCTTCCTCAGGTGTGTGTGTGTGTGTGTGTGTGCATGAACGCAATGTGTGGGGTACGTCTACCACACAGGATCCACCACAGCGCTGCTAGCAAGTGACTTCAAACACGGTTCGTTGATTCAGTGCCTCGCAATAACATTCACCTGGTGAAAATTGACATTCGTGAAGCCAAAATTAAGAGGAATTTGACCCTGGACATAAAGGTGTCTTTCTGCAGCACTCAGGGAGGAGGGAGTGGGCTCGGGAACAGGAGGGAGGGGAGAGGAAGAGTTAGAGCCAGAAGGAGACTGAGCACAGAGGAGGGCAGGAAAGACACTGAGAAAGCGAAAGGATGGAGCGCGTCAATGAGAGATAAGAAGAGGTGACTACAAGAAGGTGAAGTGAGAGTGTGATGAAGAGGGAAAATAAAGCAGGAAAAGAAAGTTGTAGAGGTGGAAAGATGGAGGAGGGAGAGGGGACGGCACGCAGGCAAGATGCTGAAGGGCCTGAGAAAGTGTTAAGAAGCCTGTAGTTCAACACCAACAGACCAAGAGGGGTTTAAAATGAGAAACTATGATGAAGTGGGTTGATTTTAAACTACTAACCACGTCACCATGTCAGTACATTCACTGATTCTGTGCTCATTATTAAAATAAATAAATAAAAAAAAAGCTTTTTCCAGCTTTTGGCAGAATGATAATATTTGAATCTAAATAAAACATTGAGCTCATCACGCAGGAATCTGTTCTCCTGAATCAAAATTGGTAACTTACTTTCTATCACCTCAAGCTGCGAGGTTACAGGGTCCCTCTCTAAATCTGATGCTGCTGACATGGCTGCGATGTGCTTCATGGTCCTGAACAGAAAACTCATTGTGCCTGCTCCCTCTGCCGGCAGCTGCTGGTGCTACCGGAGCTCGCAGTGGCACACTTGGCTCAGACATCTGCAACATGGAAAGTGATGCTTAACCTCCATCTCATTTGTCTTAGTCCACTTTACCCAATTTAACTAAACTCCTGTTTTATTGCCTACTACTCTGCACTAGCAGAATGGAGAGTTCGGCCAAATTTTTCCTGAAGTGTGACTGATTCAGCAGATTTCTATAGACTAAAGGATCAAACTTGGGTCTACAAAATCTGCCAAGCTATATAAATAAAAATAAAAAGATAAAAACGGTTCAAAGGACACTAGACCAACTACACATCACCCAAAGAGGAAAAACATAATAATACCACAATTCAGGGATATTTTAAAGGTTGAAATGTCTGACAAGCTAAACTGCAACTGAATTGCTGTTTGGCTTTTCTGAACACGAGCTTACTAAACATCAATTTTGTGGGCTGAAACCAAAGTTTAATAAATGCTAATGTGCAATCAAAGCATGTGTGGGTTTAACATTACTGTCCGTAAAACCAACACGCATGAACAAAACAAGGCTCTGCATAATTCTAAATGACTGCTGTTAAATCCTTTAAATATTCTTAACAGAATTCTTGAAATAAAATAAAATAATAAACTGGCCTGACGAGCTTTAAATAGAAGTACAGACATTTGAGTGTTCAGAGCCAATATATCAGAGTGGTTCAAGTTTGATTAGGAGATTAACTTCTACTCATCATATCTGGAGTAAATAGGGAGGTAAGCTATGGAAAGGCTTCACAGTGTGGTTCCTGTAGGCCAGCTCTGCGAAGGGCTACCCTGGATTATGATGAGGGAGGAGACAGACTGAAAGAGGACAGAGGTGGGAGGAGAGACGAAGATATAGAGATAGAGCGAGATAGAGTGTGTGTGAGAGAGAGAAATTTCCTGACTTTCTTAACATTTAAATATGTGGCAGGGGGCCCAGAGTCACCAGTGCAGGGTGAAGTGTACCTATAAAAATGTAATAATCTCAGTTATGCTGCCTCCCTATTGGTCAAGGTGCGTTAAGTAGGCGGGAAGGCAGTGCAGGACAATTTCACCACCCAGCAGCCCTGGTGGAGGGGAAGAGGAGGGAGTAGGTGGAGAGACGGGAGACCACAGCTGTTGAAACTTGGCGGCACAAGAGGTCAGTGCTCCCTCTAGAGGATGAAAGGTGGCAGTGCGGTGCCAGCGGTCAGCCGGGGCCCTGGGGTCCTGCTGGACTGAGGAGTAAACCATCATTTCTCCAGGACACGGTGGGAGCCCAGTCGGGATGTTCTGTTTCATGGACAGTGAGCGGCTGAAATTAGTGCACTTTGGTCATGAAAGTGTTGAAAATGTGCAACTAGTGTGATTAAAAGTCCTTTTCGTTTATATCTTGTTATATTTAAAAAAAAACATTTTAAACAACTTACCAACTGTGATGATAAAATGCCTTCAAGAGTTTATAATGTGCATTTCTTAAATAACAAATGAAAAACACTTCAAGTACAGTATTAAAACCTTTACTCGGACATGATACAACAAACAGAAACAAGATTCAGAATTAATGACTGAAAAAATTATTCATATTTTTTTTTTCTTCTTTCAATCCCCGAAGCACACAATAGTCAATCAGCTCCACATGTATCATGGAATAGGATACAAACAGGACAAAGAACAGACACAAGAGAAAAATTAAAAATAAGAGTGACAGATTCCATTCTGATTTTACAGTTCTTGTATCTGTTTAATACTTTGCAATAAACAAAAGATGAAGAGCAGAGTCGGAGAGGGAGACAGGAAACCAGACAAACAAACAGTGTGTGAATTTTTTTTTTTTTATGGTGAAGAGTAAACAATCAAGGAAGATTCTAGATCTACTGGAAAATAGTTTTCTGTTTTTCTTCTCGATCAACAAATGAACACCTGATCAGAGTTCTTTAAGTCCCTGCCCTTCTTTTCTCTTCGACCCACCCTTCACGATTCCTACAATCTTGAACGCGAACAACAACCTTCTACAGAAAGAGAGCAATCGTATTCAGTTGATTCTTTCCATCAAGTTCATTCAATGCAACCACATTCTGCTTAGAGGCGTTTCCTGCAAACAACAACTGTGGATTCTCGTGACTTTTATCCACGATTAGAGCCACAGTTTCTCCCTCGTTATCTAAAACAGATTCTGAAGGTTTTGTTTTTTATTGCTGGTAGCATCCAGCGACAGCCAACTCCAACACACAAAACACACAACAGGTTGCAGTGGAGCCAGTTGCAGTAAACACCCAACCAAACGTAACTGAAGAGGAGCAGGTCAAGGGCTAGGCTAGGCTAGGCTAGCCCTGTTAAATCATTCCTTATTTGTATTTCACTCATATATGCGTTTCCCTGTGTCTTGGAAACCGAAGCAGACGTTTTCAAGCCGGGGGACCCCATAAAAAGCACCAATGCACAGCTTGAGCACCCAGAGGGGACCACACACTGGTCCACTTCTCCCTCCAGTGACCAATCCTCCCCTCTCCACACGAGCTGTCATTCCATTCCTATCAGGGCCCCTCTTTAGTATGCACGACACAGGCCAAGGTTAGCGCACACTCTTTAGTGCACTGCACAATAATCACAACATACACGAAAAACAAGCACTGGGTACTGAGTGGCCCTGCATTTCAAACGGCCACATCCGCAAACAGCTTGGCAGTGATAAATAAACCAGTGAGGGTTCAAGGCTGCATAGCACACACTGCCTCATTGATCGTAATGGGATGGGCCTTGGCTCCAGGGGGCCTGTGTCATTAGGTAAAAATGCCACCCGGATATCTTATCTATATATACGATGATCAATTCTTCAGTCACAGCCTGCGATCCAATTAATAAAAAGCATATTTACCAATCGATGTTCTTTATTTTCAAAAAAACGAGTAATTTCAAAATGTAACAAAGATGGCGACAACAATACTGCTACACAGTCAAAAGGTCACAGCATGCGTCTGCCTTGAGTGCACACGGTTGCAACGACAAACATTTGTGGGCAGTGCGGTGCGATCCAGCAGATCGTCGCTGCTCTGCCGTCAAGTAAAGTAAGCAAAGAGGGACGCGGCACCGAATCCCTTCCTTACAGCTCTCCAATGCTTGTCCCACGAAAAGCTTCACATCCTTTTCTAACAGTCCAAGAATCATAGGTTTTTGTTGCAAGTCCATTCCAATGCTAAGCCCAGTAATTTTCAGCCCACATGGGTGAGTGAAGAAGCATTTGTTAGGTTTAAAGTAAAGCAGTGGAGACCGGGCAAAGTGAAGGAAGGGAGGAGGCTGGGTTGTGCTGATGAAGCATCAGGTCAACAAGCCAGTTCATCACCCCTCCAGCTTGGTTTCTTTTCCTCTGTGCATCCTTTCATTATTTTGCTCAACAAATCAATTTAACAGCACTCAGCACATCACAGCCAAAGCTATAGGATCTGCCAGTCAAAAGGCGTAGCTGCAAACAGATTCCACACATACTCTATAACAAATGCTAAAAAAAACTGACATATCCAACCACCAGCTCCTGCTCAAACAGTCTGCCTGGCAAGCAAAGCTTAAAGCATCTTAGCAGACAGAACCTGCACTGACTGTATAGATTTTTTTTGTTTACTCTTTATCAACCTCTAAATGACCTAAGCTCATAGTAAAATGTGAAGAAATATAAAAATGATATAGCAGAACTTAAATGCTTTGCTGTTATATGGAGGGATGGGAATTCTACATAACGTCACTGCCAATTAATGAAACAGACTAAGCTAAAATTGACGAATGCCAGAAACACAATGCACATATTGCATGACAACTGTTTTACAATTTTACCACAATATGAATATACAAGTTGCATATTTTGACTTTTTGATGCAGCATCAACAAAGACCGGTGTTTGCTCCATCATTCATGAATGTTACTTGTATTTTTTTTTTTTTTTTAACGTCAACTAGTGGATTATCCTGCACTTGACTGATTGTGTGACCGTTCCCATCCCTAGCTATTAAAATGACGCAGTAGCAGCAGGCTTAAAACATTCAATAGAGGAAGCTACAATAATAAAATCCTGCAGAGAAAGTTACTGAGATATCAACCTAATAGAAGATGAGATTATTCACAAAAGCACACTTCCTAAAGTCGGCCTTCTCTCTGAGAGACAAGAGGGAAGAAACTCACTTTGAGTTGCACTCACAAACTTCATTCCACCGCCCAACTGTTTTAGGATAGCTGAGCTCTAATCCAGATCAAAGATCTTAAAGCCCTGTGGCCACAAAGTCATTTTCACTCCAAACTCAGACTGCTAGCATTAGCCCACCTGAACCAACTCAATTCACTAAAGCACTGAGACCATACTGCAGCATATACAGTACAAGACAATGGTAGCAGATATTGGTGCCTGTAAAATAAAACACAAACTTGCCACCACCTTGTTTTTCTTTGCCAACAACAAAAATGATAAAGAAGTGGTGGACAAGGGGCTAAACTTTCTCTGCACGTAGGAAATGAATGGCCACCTGGAGACGACTTTGTTGATTTGGCCATATGTATGCATGGATGGAGAAACTGAAACAACACCAAACTCTATGGTTAGACCAACGTACAGACATGTTAAACAAGATCACCTGTCATACAGGCCATCTTACTGCAAGCCTCCCAAGTCCACATCGCATGGGGGAGGCCAAGGATCCTCTCTGAGAAGACGTATTTGGACTATCTGCAGGGCAGGAAGCTCATTGCTTATTCTGGTCAAAGTAGCTGGTGGACCCCAAAATTCAGCAGCTACTTTCATTGCTTCCACCAGCTTAACTGCTTTCTAAAATACAAAACTCACTGGCTGTGTACAAAGACTTATCAGCCACAGCCAAAAAGTACAAGGACTTCGCTGGTGTTCATATTCTCTAGTTGGGATTCTGCGGTAAAGTCAGGGGTCATAAGATTAAAAAAGGAAAAAAGAAATAAGAGGAAAATCTACATTTTGAGCAGACCTGTTGAAAGAGTGGAGAATGGCTTTCTGATTTGTCTGAGTACTTGCATACTGTGTTTGCATTGATGAAAATGTGCAAGTCTTAAACTAAAAGACCATGTTAGTTATTTAGCACCTGGTAGAGGACAGCTGTACCTCTTCCCTGTAGAATGATACTGTAAAATGTTTCTAATTACTATTAATTTTGGCGACTAATGAGAAGGCAAATATACCTCAGAACGCCAACACTCTTAAATACTTTACGAACAAAAATGGTCATAAATCTTTGTGTACCCCAGTACTGCTCGCCTTTGAGCGTGTGAAGACGGTTCAATTCATAGTTTACTGTATTTTTCCTGATCCAGTAGTAGCTGCATTTGACTTTTCACTGCAATGCTCAGATGCACTTGCCCACAAATTTCAATCACAGTAAATGTCAAGCGCCGTTGTCAATGAAATCTAGCCAATCAATCACCCGGAACAACAGGAAACATTGGCAGAAGTTGGTGCAAAAGCAGCGGTGAGGTGTGGTTTGGCCCTGGGCTCAATAACAATGTAATAGTGACATCATTATAAGTCGGATGTTGATTCAACAGCAAAAAATAGAGGTTTGAATTTTCTTTTTTTGGGAGCCTCATGTTTCACATTCACGTGAGTGTGAACAGGCCTTTGTTTCCGCATGACTACTGTGTAGTTGTTTTTTTTTTTTTTTCATTATTTACATCTACTGTACAAAAGTGGCAAGCATTGAGCCAATATACACTAAATAAAGTTTCCAAAGCAGCAGGTAGTAAGTGTAGGATTTCCATTATGTAGGACTAACCTATTTCATTATTGCATTACAGTAACACGACACACAAGAGGTCGGGTAAAATTAAACGTTGCATGATTGCCTCTGTCAGCTAATTTTAGCTTGTCTTTACATTTTTCATCTCTGCTGCTGTTTATTGTGTAGCATAAAACAAATATCTGCTTTTTTGCCCTCTCATTGTATAGAGGGGACAGAGTGCAGCATCTCCAATGCAAAGCAATGTATCTCACACCACTTCTGTATCTTGCACAAGGACACTTCAATAACTCCTGTGTAGAGGGGTCAAACGTCACAGTTACTAATGTACTCTATAGTTTCGCTGAACAGTAGGACACACAACTGACATAAAGGCTGACCAGTTAAAAGCAGAATTGTTCAAAGAACACAACATTTTGTTTTTCTCCGCCATGGCCAATGAACAGGTGATACATAACATTTTTGGAATAAAGAGCATCCTATCAAGTATAATTTACATCAGCTGAGCAGGGTGTTAGGACAGACTAACATACCTGATGCAGCCAACACTTTCAGCCATTTGACGGTCGGTTAGTGCTAATTCTGAAACCTGGTCATCATCTGTACAGGGAGTGGCCAATTATTACGCAAGTTATATAACAAATCATCAGATCTGACTTTAAAACGATGCAATAATGTGAAAACCCTACACATAGTACCTTCAGGGTCGTCTTAGGTGTCTGAGAATAGATGGTCATTTTTTTAGGAAACAGGAACATTTACACAGTTACAACTCACAAAAGTGCATAAATGACCACCAACAAAGGGAGGATTTTTGGGGGAACGGGAGATAAAAGACTAACAAATAAGATTTTTTTTCTCGCATGAAGCTGTACTTCCCGTGAGCCTCAAGTGATTAAAAATACCAAACAACTGCCAAAATAGAGAAAAGGATAGAATCAAAACTAGGAAAAAAAATAAAATTCAAGTCATTCTTCTTGTCTTACAAAGCCCGCTGTGCGCATCAGAGTGGGAGGGACAAAGTTTTTCTGTTCAACAAAGTGCTCCCAACCCCCTTTTCCTGGATTTCAATGCCTTGGAAAAAGCTCTCATTTCATGAGTACAGTACTTCAAAATAGAAACTCAAACAAGTTTCAGCATGAATATTCAAAAAAAAGAATAAAATATTTCAATGTTTACGAGACTGGATAAACTCACTGGGAGGGTGTTTCTGCCTGTCCATTAAAGGACACCTCCTGGCCAATAAGAAGTGAATTGTTTTGATGGAGGACAGTTGATTGAAATGCTACGCACCTGATTTAAGCTAAAACCATACATGAATAACTAACTGGCTAGTGATGGATATAATATACAGAGGTGCAGCTAGCAGTGTAACTAAGTCACCCAAGTAAAAACAGGGGAAGTTCACCAGTTACGCAGAAGCGAAAACCCCACTGTGAGATGAAGATGTGAAAACTGAAGGCTAACTTAAAATTAAGACATTAACTGTTTGTGTGATAAAAAGGGGATGTATTCCTTGAGTCATAATAACCCCTATGGTGGAAAACTGAATATGGGAAAGAAATGTGTGTGTGTGTTTGTGTGTGTTAGCATATTAGCAATTCAGAGCCATATCATTTGTGTAATAGTTCTGTTTTATGTCAAGTCATGGATGCAAGTTAAGATCTGCATGTGATGATAATTAGCCTATGACAGGGAATATGTGTGTGTTTTTTCTTTCTGTGTGTGTGTACAAATGTACAGCCGGTACATTAAAACCAGCAGGTGCTGCAGTTAAGCGAGGCCCAACAAGAAGAGCCGACAACCCAACACGGGGTGACATTGTTGATAATCCTGGTGTACATCGGATCCTGACCGGACCGAACCTGGCTCCTCTAGGTGAGCTGGTGAGGCGCTTCTAGCATCTCCATCAGGAAGGTGTCGATGGGCGTGTCACCAATCAGTTTAAAGAAGAACAGGTGCTCCAGGCACTTCAGACCAATGGAGCGCAGTGCTGGGAGCCGCAGAAGGAGCTTTGCAAACCTGGATGACAGTGAGAAGGATGAGAGGAACAGCAGAGTGAGAAATCATCCATCAATCATGTCAACTGAAAACAAGTGAGAAAATAATTTCCTCAGGTTGTTGTCAAATGGAATTCTGGGAAATGCAGAAATGTAACTTACTAGAGTTGGGCTAATTGCAGCTGGTTGTGGAGTCAGGAGTGTTGGGATACATAACACAATATCTAATAATGTAACTCTTTATTTATGCTCAGTATGTTGACAAAGTCTCATATGTTGTCTACAAACAAAAGGCATGTTCCACCTTGCCTTGCACTTACACCTAGCTCTAAAATATATAAAGTGAAACTGTAATATACACCTTTAAATCTGTTTGGTAAACCTCACCAGGAAGTGACAGTATTACCGTCAGTCAGTGTTATGTCTTCAGCCAGCTTAGTTGAAGAGCATTAAAATGGTAACATGACCAAAAGCAGTGGCATCAGTATTAAACTGAAACTGTTTCAGAGCTGGTTAAAAACACCTTGTGGCATCTTTAAGTAACAACTCCTAAAGGCAAATTTGTCATTTTGTGACTTTCTGGTAGAGGACTTTTGCCTGTAAACTGCATAATATCCATCTTTCAACCAGCTGCTCTGTGAAGCAATGATATTTTAAAGCGGCTGTGCTGAATATTATCTAACTGCCTTGATATAAGTGGGTAGGAGTGCCGCCTGTCACCTCTGACATTTAAGTTTGTCTGCGTGTTAGAGCATACCTGCCCTGCTGATCGGGATACTTCTGTTTGCAGTAGGACTCGAGAGATGCGTACACTCTCTCTCTCAGGAGCTCCACCTCACTGGAGTTGGACAAACCCTTAGCATCTTCAGGTGAAAACAGACATTTACATCATTTCTATAGAGAAATTACAAACGTTTTTTACATGTACCTACTTTGAAATTCCTTCAGAGTTCTAGCCCTGAAATTATACATTTTCATTTGGAGTCCCTGATGGAATTTTCCACGTGTCTGTGTACCTGGGTTGAAGAGAATGATGGCTCGAAGGCAGCCCAGCTCTGTCTTGTCCATTTGCATGTCTCTCATCTTGCTTACAAGCTCTGTCAAAACTCTGAGGAGGGAGGAGGAGAGAGGAGGAGAGGAGAGGAGAGGAGATTTGCAGGAGTAATCCCAGAGATGAGAGGAAAGGGAGGGAATGAGAGTAACAACAACAGAGAGGGACCAGACTCAATAATCACGCTGTGATTACTGGTTTTTCCTCAGTGTAATGGCTTTATCTCCAAACTACTTAGTGAATGGCTGAACTGCTGGTTCTGCAGGGGCAAACAAAACTACTCACAACTGGCCAGAGTGGCAACTGCTGCCACCAAATGGTGGAAAGTTCTGGTTGCGGCTGGTGCTTGTTTTTGTTATTTCCTACTTAATAATTTAGTGTTTGGTTGTGTTTTTTTATATGTTAGTTGTGCTAGCAAATGTGTGAAAGTTGTTGTGATAATGGTGTGCAAGTGACCATCAGATGTTGACTTTGGAGACAATTTCCTGTTTAGTTTCAGATTTTGACCTTTTCCACATTGTCTATCTTCCCTTGCCCCCAACCGATGACTCCAAGGAAATAAGGACATATGACAGTCAGGGTTCAGATGCTAAACACATATTTTAACTCTCCAAACCCAAACACACACTCACATTTTAGTGCATGATAATTTTATTCATATTTGTTTGAGAGGAAAGCTGGGGTGCCCGTGGTGTAGATAGACCCAGAGTGTATGTCATTTATGTACAATTCACACATCCCATCACAGACAGAGTATCACTGAAGTGGACCATCACCAATTCCCGAAGACTCAACAGTAAATCATCATCTATACCTGATTGAGTCAAATGATTCTGAGTGGATGTCGTTCTGAAGAGTCTCTTGAAGCGAAAACCTGCTGGCTTCTGCAAAGCTGCGGAAAAGCCTGAAGCATCAACCTCTAAGCTCTGGGCCTGTGTTTGTCTCAATGCTGACTCAAGAGGAGGGGTTTAAGAAAAGTGTTGTGTGTCGTGGAGTAATTACCTGTCAAATATGGCCCCAACCTCAGCATTGTGCGCCCTGTGTATTCAATCACAATGTGTTATTACAATGTCATTACACAGTTACACTGTTATTACAGAATATTGTCTGTTATCTGATCCCTTCAGCCGTACAGTGTGTTTACACATGATTTATAAATTATTTTCTGATACGTTTAAAACTGTCGTTTAATAGTATGCTTAGGGTTTGTTGACATTTTTTGTGTCTGAACTCAGTTTGCTCCATCTTGCACCTGCACTCTAACACTGTGGTCTTTCTTAAGACAGAACTATATTCACATGTATTAAAATAAGCAAAAAGGAGGTTATGATAAATCTTATGAGCCAGATGTGTAACAGCAGAAAACCATTAGTGCACATTAAACTGTTTGAACTCTTTGTTAGGAGTTCCAAGCTAAGTGTCAATACATCATGAAAATTAACTTTAAGTCCAACTGAAGTAATGTTTTTCTCTGCGGCGACTTCATTTCAAAAATCCTGCATACAGCAGTAATGTTAGTGTTATTTTATAGGCAGAGCAGGTGGTTATGGATCCGGGTCAAAGTGCTGTGATGACATCAGTTTGTATGATTGATAGCTATTTAGCTGCTCAGCTGCTGCACATTAAACAGCATGATAATGTTTCAGTAAATGTCACTTTGGCTGGTATGTTCTTTACTCGTCAAATATTATTTACAATGACATGCAAGCTACACGGATGCAAGTTTGTTTAATTTGTCCTGCAGTGGAAAACAAAGTCTGTTTTTCTTCCTTTTGATAATAAGTGTAAAAAACACAAACGCGATGACTAGACGTGCTTTCAGTTGGACTTTAAGCAGGTTTCACAGAACTGAGCCTATTGTGTGAAAATCAGAGGCTTGGAGTGCAAAATACAACATTTAAAAAAAACTAATCAACACAAAAAAATGACCAACAAAACAGAAAAACAGAAATTAAAGACTCATAAATGAACAAATCAGAAAACAAAACATTTTAAAAAACACAATCTAAAAAGACAACAGCCAACTATCTATGTCATTCTTATAATTTATTGGATGGCAACAATGTCATTGAAATAACAAGAATATGTAGATAAAGAGGCAAGACGTGCTCCTTTCTGCTGTGTGTGCCTGTTACAGGTTGTCACACTTCCATCACTCATGGATTTGTGGGTCAAAAAGACAAACCCTCTGCTTAGAGTCACAAACTAGTAGGAAGCCACCTTTGTGTGTTTACAAAATAATGACTTTGAGTTTTTTCTTTCTACAATTTGTGTTGTGAAATGCATGTTTTTCTGTTATGTTGTCAGCTAAATCAGTGTTTTCAGTTGTTTTGTTATAGCTAGTTGTCTTTTGCACTTCTGAGCCAATAAAAACAAGAAGTAGTAAGATATATTGAGATATTTTATCAATTGCATCCTCCTGTATAACGTATGATTCAGTGGCCTGCTGGTGCGAAGGTGAAACAAAAGCCTGCTGCAAGAAGAGAGCAGTGCTATGAGAATATTAATAAGAGTCGGAAGAGAGTCATCTAGCCATTTGCCATGTTAAGCAACAATAACCCTCTCTAACAATGTAAGTTCTGTGTAATTAACAGTGAACTGACACCCTGATGTGGTTTGGATTCAACAGAAAAGATTTTTAAAAGTGATTTAGGTATTTCACTGTGATCCAAATCACAGTCTTAATGGCAATATTTTTCAGGCTTTGGATGATGCTTTGTTTTCTTCTGCACAGCATGGATGCAGGAAGGAAAATTATATGAGGGCAACACAAACACGGAGGAGAGCGAAAGTGACGCAAAACATATACTTAACATTATTATGTATAACTATTTCATATTTGTGAAAATTTGAGAAAAATACGAGTTAGAACCTTTAATTTGTCGAAGAAGTACTCCATATTATATAAAAACCATTTATTATCTGAAAATGACAGAAAATGTCACATTTATATCACATTTTAAACAAATATCATTTTTGTATCAATTCTTTTTTTCATCTGAGTTATCCTATTGTAGGTTTCCAGTGAAATGTCAAAAACGTGTCATTTTAAATTGAGATAACAACTAATGAGGCTGTTTTAATGTTTATATTTTGTTTTCCAGTGATATTGTGAAGTATTTGGGATACTTTGGGATGCTGTCAGCCGTCGCCGATGGATGACGGCATCGTTTACTGTGCATTGATAAATCAGTGGTGCTGTCCGTGGTGCTAAAGTCACAGACATATTTGTTGTCCTGCAGTTCTGTAAGTTTTGTCTTGGATCTTAAATATTCTCTGAACTTAAATACCATCAAAACTCTGTGCTATATTGTAGCCTAAAATACTCTGATATAGTTTTAGTTGTATAAAATCTAAAGGTGTATCAACTAAGTGAATTATAAAAAGACAATTGTGGTAGGGAGAGAAAGAACATAAAATGATTTGAGGTATCAGGCGATTAACTAAGGTCAAAAACTAAGGTCTTGATGTCAACATGAGATCACAAAACAATTATTATAGGTCAGCATGAAAGAAAATGTAAAACCATAATATAGACCTACATTTTGTTTTTTTGTTCTTTTGAAGTAAGACTTGTGTTCACATGTTAGTATTGTACATTTGCCAGCAGTTATCACATTATCAAACTCTGTAATAGGTGCTTTGCCACTGAGTCTGTGTGTGTGTGTGCGTGCGCGCATGTGCGCATGCATGTCTATGGGTAAGCATTAGTCACCAGCCACCTCGGCATGCGCTGTCACCCTACAGGCAATACTATAGAAGCAAAGTATCTCAGCCAATCACAGCCAACGCAGAACACAGCAGCTGCAGCCAACCAAAGATGAAGACACAGAATCTTAAACTTTTACCACACTTACTATTCCAGCTAAACCTGAATAATTCATTCGATTAAAATATAAAAATAAACCATCAGGGCCAAAAAAATCCACGTGGACGAATAAAAGCAAGTCTTCTTTCTTTCTTCCTGCAGCTTTCAGGGTCGGCGTGGATTTACATGAATCAGGTGATCGAATTGGCATCTAAAGTGAGCTCTGAAAATCTAGTTTTTTTGGGGGGGCATGTCCTCCCCAGTTGGGTCAGCCACCAAATCTTGCAGGGGAAAACATTAATGCAGCATGTCTGTCAGAGTGATACTGTTTGTGCATACATGTATCTATGTATTACCTGTCAAAGATGGCTCCAACGCCTGCACTGTGAGCACTGTTCCTGTGGACATGCAGGCCGGTGGCCAGCAAAATCCCGTCCTTCACAGAGATGGAGCGATGGGAGAACGATGCAATCAGGAGCTCATTCCAGCCTGTTGGTGTTGGAGGTGTGGTGAGTGATAGATTTATATAGATGGCCCTTTTGTTAGGTGGCTAAAATACAATTTGCTATTGCTCTTGTCCACAGCAGTTAAATGCTTAGCTTCCATGCCGACACTGCTGTCTAATACACTGACTATGGACAAAATACTTAATTAACCCTTTAAATCCGCAGCTTACCTGCACGGAGCAAGATGACCTGGTCATCCAGGGGCAGTTCAGAGAAGTGAGGGATCCTCTTGGCCCACTCTACCAGGGTAAAGAGCTGCTTGTCTGCTGCCTGACAGATGTTGGTTACAGGGTCGTTGGGCTGAAGAAAGCAGATTTAGAGGATTACTGATTATTATTTCTTCAAAAATCATATTAATCATACCAACGACAACTTGTGAGGATTGTTGAACTGTACCTGCAGTTGTTGAATTAATTTAAACTCAATTATATATATGAATATACTCAATAAATACATAAATTGGAGATTATTTCACACATTCAATATTTACATCTCAAGCTTAACATGGTAATAATTTTGAATGTGAGAGAAAGCACAAGGGAACACAGATTGTAGTGGATTTCCACCATGCAGACTACTCACAGAGCTGCCGCCTGAACTTCCATCAGCATGAAGCTCCGTCTTTTGCTCTACAGCCATTTCTGCTTCCAAAATCTTCTCTACTGGCATCTCCTCATTCACGGCACTCGTTGACTCAACCTCGCTTTCCCGTTCCTTGTTCCTCTGTCGCTCCTCTTGGACAGCTGCAGGATGGGGGATTGGGGTTGACAGAAGGGAGCACAGAAGAAAACAATGAAGCACAAGAAAGGAGAGGAAGGAAGGAAGATTAGGAATAGCAGAGAGAAGCAAATGTTGGTGCGAAGGATGCGTTAAATGACAGAGAAACAGGAAAGGTCGAAATGCAAATGAATGAATGGAAATAGAGAAGCAAATGGTTTGGGGAGACAGGCAATGGTAGATAACATACAGCATTTAAAAAACAGCAAGAACACAGGAAAAGAAGGTAGTAGAAAGAAAATGTACGGACACATGTGCCACCAGACATCAGAATTGAAAAAGTGAGAAGAACAATCCGAGATTAATAGGAAAAGGTGTGGATGATGAAAAAGAGGAACAAGTGAAAGTGAATGGTGTGGGAAGTGATTGGCACACAAAATAAGATACAAGAGTAAGACAAGATAAATGAAAAGAAATGCACAACACAGTGGGAAAGAAAAGAGACAGATGTGTACAATTCATGATAAATTCAGAGTCTCTCATACGGTCTTTCATACGTCTTTCAGGCCCTCTGACAAAGCAGAAATATATACATACGAGGCATAAACAACATAAATCATAACTATCATATAATAGTAATTGCTTCAAAGTGACATTCAAGTTGGTATTCTGAAAGAAGGCATTTGGCCAGAATTAAATTTCACTGTCACTGTTTTTCTGCGGTAACAAGGTTTCTCTTAATCCCTTACCCAGATTAAGGAAACTAGGATCCTCGTTTTTATGAAATTCAAGAAATCAGGTTACTGCAGAAAGGCGACCCCAATCAGTGCATATAAAACCAGTGAATACAACTGTACATTCAAACTGCATTTTCCCTTTTCTTGAGGTTCTAAAGACGCTTTCATCTAACAAAGCGTGGATACCAAAGCAAAATCCTTGTATGTGAAAACCTACTCAGCAGTAAACTGATTCAATGTTGTGTTGGAAATCTTTATCCATTTCAGTATACTGTATGGTGCATTGTATACACAGCACTCCAAAGAGAATTGGGCAAATTTTATAAACGTAATTCAAGTCAGCATGCTCAATATTTTGGTTACAGCAGTCAGACTGATGACAGTAGATTGTGGTTATGTGACTGACTTGGTCCGTAAAGAATAAGAATGTATAGGAATAAAACAATTCAAAGAGTCGTACACTGTTCAGACCAAATACAAACATAACCGCCATTAAACATCCAAACTGATTGCTGCATCACACGACAGAATATGTCACTATAAATACGTACAAACAGCACTGTGTTAAAACAGTCTCATTTAACTGACACGTTCCAGGAACGTTTACAAATTAATTTCTTATGTGTTTTTGTTTTTTATTGGTTGATCATTTGTTGAATTGCAGAAATGGAAGGATTTGCTGCCGTTCAGTAGCATTTCTGTTAGTAAATGAAGAGTCTTTGAAGCAATTTGAGGATGTCACTTTGGGATTTTTTATGACATTTGAGAGACTAAACGATTAATCGAGAAAATAACTGGAAGAATAGAAAAATAAATCAGCCTCAGATAGATATGACACAGGTTAATGACTATGCCTTAAGTTTGAATCCTAGTATGTGCGCTGATTGTACAAGAACATCAAGAGTTTGAAAAAAAAATAAAAAAAAAATTGTCCATTTTTATTTATTTTAATCTACTTAATATCATCTTCATTTGTCACTGTGTCTGTAGTTGATATATAAAGAAAAGGGGACACACATTTTGAAAAGTGGGCATCTCATGTAGCGCAGCCACTTTGGAAGTCAAGACATCAAGGTATTCTTTAACAAGAAATTGTTTGTCAGAAATTCCTGTTAAAAAGTGAATCTGCTCCGTGGCCGACTGTCAGAACTGTGAATTTGAGCAGTACCCAAGTATAAATAACTTTATAGTAAAGTAGAATGATGATTAAAAGGAGTGTGCAAAGTCAGAAAACCCTACAGAGACCTATAAAGGTAAAACAAAATATATGGGGAAGTGATTCAAGGCTGGCACAGGTCCACCTTGGAGCACTGGGAGCAAACTACGGCAAAACATTTCAAACTATCTCCTTCTCATAGATTTGCAATGTAATATCTCTCTGCTTCTTGCTCACTCATACAGACACAGACACACACCCCTCCCTCCCGCTTCTCCTTACATCTGTCGTTCATCTTGGCCACTACAGAAGGAGGGAGGGGGGGAGAGAGAGAACGAGAGGAAACAAAAAGAGGAAGAGAGGGGGAAAGGGGGTTAGTGTTTACAAGGCTTACCCACCCCCATCTCCCTCTCTACCACTCTGTACTCGTTCTGTCTATCCCCTACTGTACAAGTATTACTGAGGCTCTCAGTGAAAATGCACAGAAGAAATGTCAACACTGATACCACCATTTAGTGATGCATTTACTACTGATTATAGATTAGATATTAAATCTAATTTACATTATGCTAAGGATTAATAGGTAAGGGCACATTACAGTAGAAAGAAGCAGCCACAGAGCGCAGCTGCCTTGAGCGTTCCTTTCATTTGCTTTCATTTTATACTCTCTCTATACTGATCACAGTGATCAATATAGAAACAACAGTGACCACACATCTCAGCATCTTCACAAACTAAATAAATTTGTGATCAATCTACGATGAATGAAGCATCTTAATGTGTTGGGGATTTCAGTCCTTCTCTAGTAATCTATTCTGAGAGCACAGTAGGAAGTAGATTCAGCTCTTACCACCTGTACACTGCAGAGACTTATCTGCAGATCATCTCAGACTGACTGGTTTAAAACCGATTTAACATGAGCTTCAGCGTTAATTTGATATCGGTATGATGCATAGAGATCAGCTGTAGTTTGTAAATGTGTCTGTTTCCTTTTAATATAAAGAAATTTGAGTGTTTTGACAATTACAGTGAGTTATATCGGTTTATCAGCGGCATCACTGTCAGTATCATATTAATGAGATTCTATTAAGGTATGAAGTTGTAAACTCTGGATTGAAAGTTTGATGTTTAATTTCAAAATCTGGGAATATGATGAAAAGTAATACAGTTTAATAGCCGTTTAGAAGACCAAACGGTGGAGTTTGTGCTTTTATGGGTACAAAGTATTGGAGGCTTTTACCTGTGACTGACGGCCACCTGAAGACAAACAAACTTGGTAAATATGACAAAGTTACCTGATACTTCCAGACTAAAAGTTCACAAGGATCATCTCAACCACTACACAGCACCCTCAAAAAGTATTTAACCACCTCTGACTTCCTCATGGTTTGATTTACTGAATCACTCTGGAAGCAATGAGGACTTTTGATACAAAAAAAAAGAAAGACAAAAATTCAGAAGTACAGGGTTCTAACGTCTAGGTTCTAACATCATAGATTACAGAAGGCCACACAAAGTATGCACTAGGGTTGCAACAGTATGAGGCTTTGATGGTACGATGAACGTCTCAGAAACAATTTTACACAATTATTATCATCAGGTAAAACAACCTTTAAAGTCATGAAAACAGAAGCACTTTTTGGTTAAGCAAACATTTTATTATAATTTACCAAAATACTATGTCTGGACAGACTAAAATATTTCTTGAATTACACTAATATGGTAGAATTTAATACCGTAGATGAACAAACGCACATGGTACTGTAACTGTCAGTTCTCATACTTCAGTATACCTTGAAATTGTTCTCACGCTGCAACCCTAATATATACTAGTGTCCTCCATTTTGGGGCAAAAGAAGGCTGCCATTTTCTCAAGCGTATCTGAGGGGGCCTTTGGAAATGGAGACCCTTAATGATGTATCCAGCACTGAAGTGTTGAGTGTGAACGAGACAGCAGTTGAGTTTGGAGAGAGCCAAAATATTTGTGGGAGCTTGAGATTTTCTTTTTTTTATAAATATGACAAGTGAGTTCTTTATTAGTAGTGTCAGTCCAAGACAGCAAATATGCCACATTCAAAGTAGACTAATTTCTTCCAGCTCTGGAAAAGAAGATCAATCGATATCATCCCTGATGAGTGTTACATGGGTAGAAGTCTACTGCTGGATACTCTTGAGACCAGATTTTGAGCAGACAATACATAATATGTTTTGCTTTAAATAATGTATCAATTGAAATGTGATTTAAAAACAAAATGTAATTAATATTTTGTCCATTTTAATCTAGAATTGCATGTGTAAAACAGTGAAACGGCCTCATTTTAAGGGTCCTGAGCAGAAGGGGCTGAAAACCAGCCATGTTCAGGGTGTGCTGAGGTGCCCCTGCTTGCTCACCTTCTCTCTTCATGCCCATGGCCAGGCACTTCTGGTAGCGACAATACTGGCAGCGGTTCCTCTGCCTCTTATCCACCATACAGTCTTTGTTGTCCCGACAGGTGTAGGTCAGGTCCTTGCGCACTGTCCGCTTGAAGAAGCCTTTACAGCCCTCACAGCTGTAGACACCGTAGTGTTTACCTGGAGGATGTGGGAAGGAAAAGAAGAAAACAAAAGGGATGACAATATGTTTAAAGACTGACATTTAAAAAAATCTCGGACTGTTTTGCAATAACTCAAAGGCGAAGCAAAGAAAATGATTGTAGTATTGAAGGAGTCTTGTCACCGGAGGATCTGTCTCCACAGATGGCACACAGACGTTTTTGGGAAAGCATCGGCCCTGGGCTGTGGGACGAAAGCTGCTTCAAGCCCAACGGAGGTTTCACATCGTCGGAGCTGCTCACTGCATGGAGCCCCGACATGGACACTGTTGAGTTGATCTGAAAGAACAACAGAGGAGAGGAGTGAATACAACAACGACAGGGTTTTACTTCAGATGAATTTCATGATTCCCCTTCTACTACTGTAAGAATATAAAGGAGTCCAGCCTGTAACCATTGTTTTTAACTTTTATCAGTCCCTCCCTCGCTCTAAACTATGTCTCAACTCTTCTTGTCTCTTGCATCACTCTTGCAGGAACAGAGAAGATAAGGACTGAAGAACAAAACTCATTGAGTCTGGCAGCTAAACATCGAGGCACACAGTGGCCCCCTTTATTTTATGTAGGAGTGTTGTGTCATTATTCTGCTTCACTGTTCTGCATAAAACATACAAACACAGAATGGGGGCCATTATTTTTCCACTTTTTAGCTGATAGCGGAGCTCACAACCTGACGTCTGTGTGAAAACAGTAAGCCGGCATGCTGGAAGTCACACTAGAAGCAGACGCTGTTGTGTTACACATCACTGTGTCATGACATTATGCCAAAAGCAAAGCCAGCGTAATGATAAGTCTTTTTTATGGCAGTATAGTCGATTTTCTGTCTTAAAGGGACTAGAGCGAAGAAGAGTGGGAGCAAAACCTTGGCCTGTAGCACTGTATTCATGGCCTCATGGTAAAGTACGACAGCCATTTTATCCACAATTTTGCAATGAATTACAAAATATTGAAATAGAGACAGGAATCTATTTGATTTATGTCGGATTGCGTAATTATGATTCAAATTATATATAATTTTGAAGCAAGTTGCTATCAGTACCATCTTAGCAAAGTTAAGACCAGAGATGTGCATTTACTCTATCCTCACTTACCTGCGGGCTGCTGATGGGGCCGTAACCAACCGACGGTGTGCCAGGTAGGCACGGCGAGCCCAGAGAAGAGCTGATGACAGAAAAGGGGGAGCCGATGCTACTGATGGGGCTGTTGACCCCTGAGGTGGTGTTGGGAGGCAGGGAGGTCATGGAAGCTGCAGCTGAGGGAACCAGCGGAGGCGAGCGCTGGCCCGATGGAGGGGAGGAGACAGACGAGCTGTCTGGGCTGCGAGAATCTGATAACACATAACAAGAAGGAGAATCCACAAATAGTAGTAATGCAATAATTCGAAAAAAATATGTTGACCAAAAAAGGCTGAGCTAATTAACAGAGGTGATGCAGTTGTTGTTTTATAAATGAGACCATTTTAATTTAATCTCAGACTCAAATACAAATATGGTAGTCCAATTATCCACAAAATAATTGCTGTAAAAATATTATAACCAGCTGGAACAAATGAAAGATGACACACACACATGAAAACTAAATCAGTTTAACATCGTCATTGCACCGTGTAAAAAAACAGTGCGCTATATACACAACCCAGAGTCTTTGGCCTAATGAATCACACATGAAGCGTCCATGGTTGAGATTTGGTTGAGTAGTTATTTCCTACAATGATAATCAGTTTTCACTTAGCACCTGAAATGAGGTTCACTTGAGATATTATGTGACTGATGTGTAATTTAGAGGTTGAAATCAATTTCAGTTTTATGGAATCCTTATTTTGGCCTCAATCTGTTGGAATTTTGTGTCAGATTTATTGAAACATTAAATCATGAAATAACAGACTCGAACTTCACTTTGGCAAATTACCTTTTTTTTTTTTTTTTTTTTTACTATGTTTATCGCCCAAGTTCTGGGAACTAATGGAAAACATTGCAAGGGGAAATAGTGCTGATTTTACCAACCCTCCATCATCCTTCCATTTGTTGAAATTTTTATGATGCAAGCTGCTTTATTTATGAATATTTTGTTTTTGCTGTGGTTTGTATTTAGCTGGCACTTTCTACTGCAGCTGGCTGTGAGCTGCATTTTCCACGCTTCAGGCTGTGAACTTAGTTGTCGTCTGATCTACTTTTCTTTCATCAAACACACTGCAAAGAAATCTACCGTGCGCTTACACAGATAACATACAGATAACGTACTTATCAACTCAACATATGGAAGGAGTCGTGCTTTCAAATACCTAGGACGTCTTTTTTCTGCTAATTTCTAATCTGAAGTATTTTTTCCTCACAAGTCTCAATCAACTTCTGACACTGACACAACTCCTTGTCGCTAGAATAACAATTTGTAAGGACTACTGACGTCCAGGTACACAGTGAGACGTGCGGAGAATCTACTTGTAAATCACTGGTTTTATATTACTGTGGGGCGTTTTGGATAAAAGTAAATAAACAGTGGAGATCATTCTTCCCACAGCAACGTTTTGATAACAAACATTACTAAAAGATCAAGACAACTTCATGTGCACGAAGCCAGAGTGTCTGCTGTCAGAGATCAGCACCTCATTAAAGTTCTTGCCATGCACTGAGAGATGCATCAGGACATGTTTGAATCGTGGACAGCTGAATCATAATCTAATCTAATCGTGAGGCCAGTAAAGATTCACACCTGTTTATTTGTTTGTTTAATGGTGCACCATTTAAATCTATCATAGCATACGCTGTACATTACAATATGCATGTCATGATGAAAAGAGACAATAATTAGACGTATAGGAAATAAGCATTTTACATAATCAACTTTATCTTAAAACACACTTTGCTTTAGAGAAATTGTGGGCTGGTGAGTTTAAACACACATGCTTTGGAAGAAAGGCAGTTTTAAGTCAGCTGTGACACTATCTATCTATCTATCTATCTATCTATCTATCTATCTATCTATCTATCTATCCTTTAATAAAGTATTAGATTAGTCACTGCTTCATCATAACTCATATCTTTCATAGGCCTGATTTTACACCAGCCATTTAAGACAAATATGTCAGTATAATCTGTGTAGTTGCAGCTAATACACATTAGCTTCTCCAGGTGTTTCCAGGTTGTTGTTGTTGTATTGCTGCTAACAAAAACAAACAAACAGTGCAGTTGTTTTCTTACCTCTGCTGTCTCCCATGGTGGTGGAGGGGCTGGCTGACAGCAACACACCGACCTGCTTCCGTCTCAAACAGCCCGCTGTCAAACTCTAGACCGCGGACTGAGGCCCGGGCCGGAGTTGTTTTGGGAAACCAAAAACGGGGCTGAAATTCCAACACAAGACAGAAGCTCCGCATGAGACTGTGGTGTGGCACCAATAATGCCCACTTGGTCATGAACATGTCACACAATACGAATATCACTCAGCCCACTCCGAGGACATTAGCTGTATCTATGCTTGGTGGAAGAAATACTGGTGTATTTGAAGCATTTCTGGCATTTCATGTAACGTTAACGCTGCATCAGGACCTGCAAAGCAGCCAGCTGTTCAGCTGATGCCAGGACTGTCTCGTCTCCACACAGCGCAGACACGTCGTTAATTATTAATAAAGATATAGTCTGTTGATACCAGACACTGGCTGTGTTATCTCGGTTCAACGCGGGGGAGAAAGCGCCCCATTCCAGCATAAAGATAAAAACCAGACAAATGGCAACAAACCGCTGTTCATACCAGCGACCGTTAGCCACCGGATAGCTCGTAAACTAGCTAACGTTATTAGCGAACGCTACCAACGTCTGTGACTATCGTAGAGCTAATTTGGTTGTGTTGGCAACCATCGTTCATTACAAATGATTTTTATTACATGTACCAGCATGCCATTCACAGCAAACAGCTCTCCGACGTTACATTTCGTTGGAATTACACTCTGTCTGGCGTTAAGTTGGCAAAACAAGCTAGGCGCTGTAGCTGGCTAACGCTAACTACAGTTAGCCACCTCGCCTAGCTAGCAAGCTAGTTAGCCCCGAATGCATCGTAGGAGAGCTACACCAAACCAGTTTGGGACAGGTTGTTCCACCGCTATCTCAGTCTCCCTGCCGTACACAAACTGGATATCGTACACATACATTTGCGTGCAAATAAATACAGATTACTGACTGTTTAGCGGCACAGCTTCTTCGCATGAAAGATGTGGCGACTAGGCCCCGTGTGTGTGTCTGTTTCTCCCCCCACTTTGCCTCGTAGTCAACCCTCCCTCCCCCTGCAAGGATGAAAACATGATGATGGTGGTGGAGGATTTGGCTTAGTGCTCCCTTACAGTTGAACATTGGCTCGGAACCACTGCAAAAACACTTGCAGGCTGACTTTTTTTTTTTTTTTTTAAGGCAGCAGGAAGACTTGCGTGGTCATGTTGCGCCTCGCATGTCACAGACTGAGGGAGACACATGAGGTCAAGAGGTCAAGACGAGTTCAGCTCAGTGTGTCAGCTGCTGCAGAGGTTACTGCGGGGCACTGCTGCATCCATGGACCCGCTCAGCTGGAAAACAAACCAGTGTTACAATCCTGCAAAACAAAAATATCAAATCAATTATGCACATATATTTCTATACTCGCAGGAGCAGCAGACCAAGATAAAAAACACACCGTATCTACTTTTATTCTATGTTCAGTAAAGAAAAGAGGTGTTTTTTCTTTACAATGTTGTTTTTTAAATGTAGCTAAAATGCTTTGATGTTGTAGAATGATGACATCTTTTGTGACATCAAAGCCGCTGAAGTGTCCTGCAACATTCTGAAGCATCAGAGCTGTTCTGTGGCTTTGATCTCAGAAGCTTACAGCAGCTTTACAGTTCATCAACATTTCATTTACCGCAGGAACGTCTTCACCGAGCGACATAACAAACGCGAAGCTATGGACAGGAAGAGCAACAGCCAAGCCAGCACCAGCCAGGGTCCGACCAGACGGAACAGGAAGCCCTCAGGACAATATAGTGACTCTCACCAAGGAAGTGATAACCAGAGCATGGGTTCAGAATTCAAGGAGTTATTGAACTCAAGGCTAGTGTCGTTGAGAGACGACCTAGAGGCGCTGATGGAATCCTTCTACGATATGGATGAGCTGAAGGACATGCCAGGTGAGTCCTGGGAGGACCAGCGTCTGAGCAATGAAGAGGAAATAACTGCTGACTGGGAGTCAGAGGAGAACATCATGCTGGAAAATCAGAAGAGAAGAACTATTTCTGTGAGAGTCAAGAAGAACTAGAAGAGGAAGAAGCCGCTGGCCACACAAATAAAGTTCAGAGAGAAACGCAGGCGCGCTGCCACAGAGTGTCAACCAAAGTCATCAGGACAGAAGAAATCATGGTGGAAAAGATTCACTCGGTGGTTCATGAAGAAAATGAACAAATGATGCTTGGACGTCCAAGTGGAGTCTGACTGGGTCACCTGAGTGGAGGGAAGATGTTCTCTGGGTTTCTGTACGGGTTTTCGCCGGGTGCTCTGGTTCGCCCAATTGCATTTATTAGCTTAAAAAAAAAGGAACAATCTACAGAATTAAACCCACATGATAATAAAGTCAAGTCAAGTGGAGACAGTTTGACATCCAGCTGAGACTTTTGGAGACTCTGACGTGAAAGCATGTTTCGTTCTTACTCTTCTCAACTTAGCAGTGGGTTCTGTTGTGGGCCCGACCCAGAGCGCAAAAGTAAAACCATTTTTAACTCCGCCAGAGTGTCTCCTTTGGGTCGCTTTTGCCGGTCCCAAGCCCGGATAAAGGAGGAGGGTTGGAATTGTGACATTTAATAAAAACAAGCATCAACAGAAGAAAGTTCATTTGTAGTTCTAAACATATTTAGGGTGTTTTTATTTTATGCACATAAAATCATTTAGCAACTTTAAGAACAGCCAATACTTTCCTTACTGAGGAGTTGGCAGCGGTGCCAGCCGTCCCTGGAGGAGGATCTCTGTTTGAATCGCCTCTCTCAAGGTTTCTTCCATTTCCGGTTTGAGATCTTTAGGAGTTTTTCCTCGTCTTCTCAGAGAGCTCGGCTGGGGCCTTGAAGCTCCACCGCTAGATAAAGCCGGTAACATTTCAACAATCCAACAATCAAAAAAATACTCAAACTGATTGTTTTTAGTAGTCAAACAGCCGGAGTTCTTTCTGTTGTGCCATCCATCAAGAATGTCTGACAAGAAGTCGACAGGAGGGAGTTTGTAGTTGGCTTTATTTTTTAATGCTGCATCATCCTGAAAAGCTCATTAAAGAAAAAGAAAGACAAAAATAATTTGTCAAAGTTGAACTGAGATGTATTTAATTTAGGGACACTGGAAGTCTAGCACACATAACCAGCAATGATGAACTATAACTCATGTTGTGCCACTCTAACAGTATATTAAGTTTATTTTAACAGATAATCCACCAGGTTCACACTATTAAAGAGCCACGATGAGAGCACACAAAAAGGTATTGTTGCTAAGTTTTTATCTGAGAATAAACAAAGTGTTTTCCATCTCTGTGTGTGAACCCTGCTAATGTATCCAGATTTATAAATGTTATTATTCTCATCTGTTTGCTACTAATTTGATTTGTTTGCTTCCTTCATCAGGTATCAGAGGAGGGATAGACAACGAGTGTGGAGGTATTACAAATCAAATTGTTTTCATCACTCATCATCTAATTATCTACCTGATAATTCAGTGTGTCAGGAATTGACAAATGTTTTCGTATTAATCATTGTTAAAAGGAAACCAGGAGGAAGAGTTTATCCAGCAGGTTTTTCTTCCTGGCAGGTGAAGAAGTGGACGGAGACTATCTGTTGTTTTTAATACATTATTCAGATCAGTTAACTGTGATGATGGTGATAGCAGTGAGTTATCATAATGTTTGTGTTCACAGTTTACACACCTGCCTTGTTTAAAAAGTGGCCCGTTGGACAAAAAGAGAAATCTGTCCTGATCAGGAGGACGTGACCTCCACCTGCACCATCTGTTTCTGAACACACGCAGGGTTTCTGATGCTTTATCGACCTCAAGGGGGCTCAAGTGGAATTACACAAATCTCATGGAGTTCTTATGTATTTGTTGAAATAGTTAAAACGATGTAGCTTTACATTCTGCTCACTACTCTTCAAATTAAACCTTTGTATATATTTTTTCTTCTTACAGGAAAATAATTGTATAATTTATATTACTATTAGTATTTTTTTAAAGTTGACTTGACTTCTTTAAATGAAATTTTAAAATTTTCTTCATCAGGGTTTTTCCTCTTTCTTCTTAAGTTGGTGTGAAAACTGAAAATTACTCATTGAATTGATCACTTTACTTGTAAAAAAACCCATCATTAGCGTATAATTAAAGAAATATAAATTAATCTGGCGATTTAGGTCAAATAAAACAACACAACATCCCCAGAATTTTCCAAAAAAAGAGATTTAACCGTCTGCTAAAAAAACACAGCACCACAACATCCAAACTGTTTTTGAAATTGTATTTTTATTGTTTCCATTCTGCATCATTCTTACCTGTAACATTAAACAACACATAGTAATGACCACACACATGCATTATATTAAAGTATATGAGACACGAAAAAGCAACAGTTGAAATTGTGCATTAGTGTGAATTCAGTGATTCAGCATCTTATTTTATTTTCCTCTCTGTTTTCATACCGGTGTGTTTCTGAATTTTGACAGTGAAATTATTTATCTATTTTTTTTGTAGGGTTAGGTTCTTCTGCAGACAGGATTTGACATGAAATATCAAGCATGTTTATGAAGTGTTTCCCTAATTATTTACTTTTCCTTTTTAATCATAAGAAAATTAATTACAAAAATGTTGCATGAACTTAAACTGAATCATATATAATATTCTAGTTCTTAATTATTTGTAGTCAGTTTCTGATCGAAGCCTGTTGGGTTTGTTTTCCTCCTGCATTTGATAAAATTCATAAATATATAAAAAAGGATGTTTTTCCTACATTAATCACCCAAAACTGACATATAAAAAAAACATATTAAAGCAGGAAGTCGTCCCTCTTCCCACCTCACACTCGTTGTTTCATTTCTAATCCGACGTGCTGGACTACAGAGACAAAGCAAAGCAAATATGTCACCCTCCAAAGTGTCTAACCTGCACTGTATGTGCATGTGTGGCTGCATGTGTGTGAGTGCGTGTGAGGGATTAGCCTCAGTGTGTGTCCACCAGTGATTAGCCTGGTCAGTGGGCCTGTTGTGCATTCACTCAGGCCATTAGCATATTAATGCAGCCTCGCTCTTGATCTCCCTCCCACCCTCTCTCTCCCTCTCCCTCTGCCTCTCCCTCGCTCTTTCTCTTTCTCTTTCTCTATACGTATTTCCCAGACCGAGTTGTCGCTTCCTGCAGCTTCCATCTATAAATATCACCAATTTACGCCACTCGTGCTGTGAAGCAGCGGACTATTCCGCCACACAGATTTCAAGGAGCCCGGTCGTCTTTTTCCCTCCAAAAATGTCCTCTTGTCCTCCTCTCTGTCCTCTCTGTCCCCTCTCTCCCTCTCTCTGTCTGATCTTTGCCTTCTTTTTTCATCCTGTCTCACTCCTTTTTTCCCACCACCTCATTCAAATCCTTTACTTTCTCTCATTTTCCCCTTTTCTTTCTCCAAGTCTGGCCCCCTGAACTTTGTCAAACACACACACTGAGGCAAACACAGAGAGGGTAGGCACACACACACACACACACACACACACACACACACACACACACACACACACACACACACACACACACACACACCTCCCTACCTACATTCACTCTCTTTTTTTTCCTGTCACTCACTCCTTCTTCCACTGCAAATTTAGCCAGGCCCTCTCCAGACTGCTGCTGGTGCTGGAGTGCGAACCGGACACATTCAACTGTACTTAACATGTTGAGAGCTATTCAGGCCTTTCTGCTCCACAGACAGACTCTAACCCCCATTTCCAAAATGGGACACCCCCTGATCTGCAGCGCCAGGCTTGTATGAGCACTGGACTTTGCACCTGAGCAAAAGAAACTGACAAAAAAGTGAAAAAAACGATTGGCAACGGCTGGTCAGGCATCAGGTCAGCTTAAAAACCTGTTGAAACTCACATGAAAACTCATGTGAAATTGTTTTACAATATCTATCTTTGGCATTAAAATAAATTGTGAAGGATTCTGTTGCAGAATCCGACACTGAGTCTTGTGTTTTTATTATTTGCCGAATAAGTTAATCGTCTTTCTCTTCACGTCCCGCTTGGCTGCCGTCCACCTGCTGCCTGTATTTGGTGACATAACGTTTCAGACCAATCATGATATTAATTATTCATCAGCCTGTCTTGTAAAACCACGGTCGCCCTGTAAAAGCAGAATTTCTCCAAGCATTCGTCTGCCCACCTGAGCTGACCCGAAGAGCAGAATTGTTAATTTTTACATTTTCGTTGTTCTGTAACAACTAAAAGCTTTGAACAGAGAGTTTCTACAGCCACGACTCTGCTAGTTTTGTTTTTGAAAAAAAAAGAAAGAAAAAGTTCAGTGACCTCTTAAATTGTCAAGAAAGGTTCTTCCAGGCTTTACATTTACATAAACACACACTCTCCCTTTTCTCAATATCTCCCTCTCTCTGTTTGTCTTTCAGTGTCTCTCACTCATCCACCCACAGAGTTTCATCCCGTCCATGGTGATCCATCCCTCGCTGATGCTCAGAGGTCAGGGGCGTGATGTCCATCCACAACTCCTGTTTTCACAAAGGCAGACGCAAGAATTGCGTTTGGACAATCAGCTCCGGACCTCCGTCTCTTTCTCGGTCACTGGCACGTTCTCATACTCACACACACTTTTTGATGGTCAGGTGAACAGCCTGGCTGGAGATTTAAGGTTGCTGAGGTCAATTCAGCTTTAAATCACCAACTTCAGAGAGTGAATGCTGCGATTCCATCCAAATATCCCTTCTCATCCTCCTTTTGCTGGTCAGTATCATCGCAGTGTTTGACCCCCAGCTGGCCACAGGTCAGCGCCTACGGATGGACAAGAAGGAAAGGACGGTCAGACCAGAACAGAGGAATGAGCGGGAAGGCAGGGAGAAAGGAAGAAGAGAAAAGAGAGAGGGAGAAAAGCTCTAACTCATGCTTGTTCTCTGTGTGGGTGACACCATGATGAACGAAGGGGTCACCACCCGGGGGCAGGCCCGTCCAAAGGGAGCCGGCGATGTGACCCTCTACAAAAGAAGAAGTGGGTCCCCCAACGGTCACACAGATCAAAGAAGACAAAAGCCTGAGATGATAACTCAGCACAGCAGTGGAGCGCATTATTATGAGACGCATGAGCAGCAGCGGTAGTAAATTTAACTGAGTTGGAGACAAGAGGGTGGAGCGAGGGGGGGGAGAATAAAACCTGAAAATGAAAAAGTAAAGCTCTGACTCGCCCTAATCTGATTTGCCGTATGCAACATTTTATCTTTATCTGATTCGCTCCGTGAGGTGTTTTCTCTTTCTGTGGGAGCCCGTCTTTATCCAAATGATGTGGTCTTTGGTGAGGCCTGGCCTATTCATGGGAACCCCATGTGCTGTGTGCCCACCATTGAGGTGCAGAGCAGCATGGCCACAAAGGATGGCAGCGTTTCAGAGAGGGTCCTTTCCTTTACAGTTCAAGTCTCTGTGCAGAACAAAGTTTACACTTAGATCACAGAGCCAGTAAATCCACCACATAGTTCAAGAAGTAAAAGAGAGAAAAGGCTTTAAATGTTATCTGAATGCTGAAACACAAATGTCTTTTAATACTTATAATTATCAGTAAACATTAGACTTTGCTCTTCTTAAGGAAAGTGAACTAAAAACGTTCTGTCATGAATGCCAGTGAGACGTGACGGGTGAAACTTTTTTCCCAGTAAAAAATGAAACTTTGCAATAAAGTTTGCTCGCAATCTATATTTAAATCATGTTTATTCTATGTTATGAATAAAAAAACATGCTAAAAATAAAATAGTACGCTAAATTGTCCTGACTGAAGATCCCTCTTCACCTCCTGCTGGTGTTAAAAGAGGCCTAGAGGCCTGAACTCAGCTGGTTCACACTGCTCTTCAGGTACTGCCACCACACAGGCTGCTGGAGCCCATTTCAAAAAGACCTGTCGTGTTAAAAAGTAAAAAAGAAAAAGAACAAAAAGGATGTAATGTCTAAATTTACATCAGTTAATATAAGCTTAAATAAAAAAAAAATAGGACAAGAGAAAGACAAAAGCACAGTAGTGCCCTGTATTTGGACCCTTTGGGGCCTAAAACCTGTTTTAAGAATTACTGCAAAAAGCACATGACAAAGTCCCTCTGAGCTGCAGAGGATTCATCCTTACATGTCGGACAGGCGTCCTCGCCTCTCATTCTTCCTCCCTCAGTTCTGGGTCGAGTTTTAGCTGCATCGCTGTCGACGTCTGGCCGCACTTGTCCTACTTCTCCATCTTTCATTCTCGCCGCCTCTGCTGCCTCTGATCCTGCGTCCTTCTCCCTCTCCTTCTTCAACCCTTTCTGTCCGGCCCTCCCTCTGCCTTTACATTTCCTTCGCCCTCTCTCAATTTCCCCGCCCTCTCTCTCTCTCTCTCTCTCTCTCTCTCTCTCTCTCTCTCTTCCTCTCCTCATTTCATGCAGTGCTGGGGTTACCTAAGAGACTGGGCCTCAATGGAGAAAATCTCCTTTGGTACAATGAACTGGGTGAGAGGCAGAGGGGAGGAGGGGGAGAGAAAAGGGGTGGGTTGGGGGGGGACAGGGTAGGATGAGGGGGTATTGGACACAGGAGGGGAGGGAAGGGTGAGGGGGGGGAGTGAAACTAGAGGGAAAGATAGTGGGATGCAGATGCATGCAGGGATGGATGGGGGGAAACGAAATCCCAAAAATTGAATAAGTGGCTTCGCTTGTGTGATTTCGCCTCAATGGTCAGTCTTTTGGCGGTCGCCTGTGGAGCCCCCGTCTCCCCCACCTGCTCCCCCGTCAGCCCAGTGGGTTTAACTTAAAAAAAAAACCCAGACGCATTTGAAGAATAAAAAATAAAATAGCTTAAAGAGGACGAAAGCTTTGTCTTTTCATTCATTTAAAATTTCAACAATTTATTTTTTCCTTTTTTTTGCACAACCGTTTGAGACAAAGTTGAATCTTAACAGCCGTGAAATGGGAGACCTCTGTTGTGTCAGCGGTCGCCATTTTGTTTGTTTACTTGTTTGTTTGCGCTCTGCAGGGAGTGCAAGATGAGACCCGGAGGATCAGAGCTGTCTTTACAAAGACAAGTGTGTTTCGACAGCATAAACCCTTTCTCCCCGTGCACGGCGCGAACCCCTTTCAGCACCAGTAATTACGCTATCCCCCTTTAATCTATTCACAGTGTCTGTCCGAGAGGTGTTCCCCACAGAAGGGGACAAAACACACGCAACCTTGTTTAGAGGTTAGTTACTGATTAGCACCAAAACTGTTGCAGTTCATTTTCCTGCTGCACCTTATTGAGCTCCTCAGCGATGCCATTCAAGTCACCGTTTGTCTCCGAGTTAGCAAACAGAGCCCCCGCTGCTCGGCTCTGTGTCTTTACAACTGTCCCCCCAGCAGCTTTTCTCATCAGAGGATGTGAGAAAACAATAGGGCTAATAAAAGAAGCAGAGAGATAATTACAGCACGCCGATGAAGTTAGTGCTCCTACGCTGCCAACCATAAATACCAGCAGTGTGAAATGGGATATGTGGGTGACTTTGGAGTGTCTTTTTAGGCGCTTTCCTGTGGCAATAATGGTAACTTATTCTTATTTTCCATGTATGTCCCGTGTACATGCCAGGGTGAATCTAGGATTTCTGTGTTAATGACTCTATCAGGCCCTGATACCCAGAGGCCCCTGCTGAGGGAGTGGATCCAAGGGGATTGGGGTGTTAGAATGTGGCACAGGAGGTGTCAAAGTTGGGTTGGGGGCGCTGTGCACGAGTCCAAGAGTGTGTATGTGTGAGTCAGGGGGAGGCAGGAGGGGGGTTTCGGGCAGATTGTCCATGGCGCTCACCCCTCCGGGCGGGGCTGAATGAAGTTATTTCCAGGCCCCAGTCCATCTGTTACCGTGGCAGCAGCAGTGACCAAGGTGTTGCCATGGCGAGGTGGACACAAAAAGGCGTGGCGTGGGAACGGGTCCAGGGGTCAGGAGTGAGGGTCAGGGGGTCAAGGGTCACAGCCAGCTGGACAGCACACAAGAGGAGGCGAGGGTGAGAAAAGAAGGAGGGAAGGTTTGGTTTTCTTTCTCCTTTTCGTCCTTTCTTCTCCAGGTTTCTGCCCGGGAGGGAGATGTCCGACAAGTGGACACCACTGGACATTAACATTGAACTGGGGCGGCGAGATGAAATAGGGAGGGGGGGCTGCAGAGGGTGAAGGGGAGTGAGAAGGGCCACGGGGTTCACAGAGTGGGGCCCCCACGACGTCCAGGCTCTGGGAGGCTCGCCTGTGTTAGACCTCGTACCTACTGGTGTCTAATCGTGCATAGCATTTGACAGGCTGACTGTGGTCAGCGTACACGCAAATGCGACTATTGAGAGGCCGAAGACGGCTGCATGTGTGTGTGTGTGTGTGTGTGTGTGTGTCTGTCTGTGTGGCCGCCGCCTGCACTTTAGCCCGATAAGTGATATGAAGAGGAAACAAAGGCCATTCGACAACATTTCATTACGCTCATTACACTCAAGACAAACTGAAAGAAGCCAATGAATCAACGTGGGAAAACACATTTTATACATTTTGTTGCATCTTGAATCTTTTGCTTTAACATCATAAAATACTGACATTTAAAGACATGTTTTGCTTTAACAGTTAATGCCATAGAATAGCACCCAACGGTTTTTTATATTCATGTATTATTGTCTGAATCAATGAAGTTTATTTTTACAATTTCAACTGATACAGCTGTCATAAATGTAATGATGAATCGATTCTTTATAAATTGAATCAAAGTAGAATAAAGATGAAGATTTAGATTGAAAAGTCCTGGTCAAAATTTCAAATGAAAGATATGAAGAGTACAAGATTTTATTTCATGACTAACTCTTCAGGTGTTTTTATGGACTGCACAGGTTTTAGTTGTGCTGTCCAGCTCACCTCTCACCTCTTACCTCTTACACCTGACCTTAAACAGAAGTCAGAATTTAGAGATTATGATGCAGAAAGAGATGCTCGAGGTACTTTAAAACCCCCAGTGAAGTTGTTTCAGTGTTCTGATGTTGTTTAGATGATAAAGTTTATTGTAAAATTTGAGGTCTCACTACAAAAATGTATGTTTATCAGCTGATATTTTGATATCAGAATTCTTTTACTGCCTAATGTTGCAAATCAGCATCAGCCCCAAAGTAAAGTATCAGATGGGCTCTAGTTAGAAGGAGCTTTTCTACCCAATATCACAAGTTTGGCTCAGATACACGTGCAGATTATCTTCCTCTGATCACTGATGGATAATTTATTATGAAGGCCTGAAGTATAAATGTTGACAAAATTCAAGATTTGACTTTGCATGGGTGTCACTATTTAATACATTTTCAAAATAACTCATCAAGATTGCGTAGATAAAAATATTCCCATGTTTGGTTTTCTTGTCATCTTTATCAAGTCTAAGTATCAAGATGTGAGATTAACTCACAAAAAGGCCTACTGCTGTACAGTTTTTGTGTAGATGAGACAACATTTTTTCAGCTGTGTGGTTATTGTTACGTATTGATTTGATTCAAACAGGCTGACTGAACTTCTCAGATGCCTGCAGAGTTGTGAGAAACATGTATAAATTGAGAGTTTTTCGTTTTTTGGAGGACACTTTTACGCATTAAATGTCATATTGCTGTGAGACGTTCAAACCACATGTAACAACTCAATAACATAATCAAATACTCTCTGGACTGAAAGATCTAACTTGAACCTGAAACACAGGTGGGTCAAAGTTTTTCTGAACATGACAGCAGTGACCAGCGAGAGATTGAAACGTCCACCTGCCCCGTAGCAAACTGAAAGAGACAGCAAACCTTGAGCCGCATCACTGGATAACACATTATGACAACGTGGATAAGAAGTTGCTTACAATGCAATTACACACACAAGAACACACACATAGACGCGCACACATACGCAGAGTAAACACACAGGGCCCCCTCGGACTTTAATAGTTTCGGGGATGAAGGCAGTGCAGGATCCATACTCCTCCACAGCCCGCTGTAATAGGATTAGGAGCAGCCTCCGGAGGACATGGCAGGCCAAGTCCAACGCTCCGTTTGACACCTTTTGTCCAGAAGCCCCGAGACGCAGATCACAGCAAAAGGATGAGGGACAAAGGCTTTTGAACATTGTGTTGTAGCTACAAATATACCCTGATGGGAGAGCGCTGAGCTCCAAGTTCCACAGCAGATAAAATGACCAGACAGCGAGTTTGACAACTCAATCAATCTGTGAGCGAAAACTGGCTTCTCTCTTTGAAAATCAATAAGAGGTCTTGTTCTTTTACGTTTAAAGTTTTAGATCCAAAGATTTTATTGATAAAGGATGAAAATGATCATGTGAAATAAAATATTAGAAACTTCAGAAACGTTTCTTTTGCAATTCACTTTAGGAAGTTTACTGAGAAAGTTCTATTGAAAACAAAGTATTTTCTTAACTTTCTCAGAATTTGTCTTTTTAAAAAATGTTTATTGTAAAAGATTGAAATATTGCAAACATGTTTCCATGCTGATCCATAAAATGAAGAGAAAACAATGTTATTTGTATCTTGTAATATTATAGCAGTGATGGAATGTAACTATTTGCTCAGGTACTGTACTTAAAAACAAATCTGAGGTACTTTTAATTTACTTTTGCTAATTTATACTTCTATTCCACCACATTTTGGAGGAAAATTGTTCTTATACTCTACTGCATTTACTCTATGACTTTAGTTACTGTTTATTTTACATGCTGCATCAGAGGAAAAGTGGTGCATTGCAGGTTTTAGTCGCTAACTGATACTTCATTACATTTGATATCAGATAGTTTAAGATTGTAAGTCAGGTACTCGATCTGTCCAGGGCTTTAACTTTCACTAAGTAATGTTTCAACAAGATTTCTTTACTTTGACTCAAGAATGACTTTTGGGTGCTTTGTACATACAGGATATATAAGAGTTCTTATTTACTGGAGGTGACTCTCGTTTCTTTGCCTGTTTTGTTTCTATGGTGGTTCGTTCTGCTCTTTACTAACAGTGCACAGTCTGTTTGTTCCAGACACACCAGAAACTTCCTAAGAACCTGAGGAGAGTCATATCACATCCCAGACGACAAAGACAACCAATTTATTGACTGTAAGTTGGATCAAAATGTGTAATATCAACTGTTGACCGATACAAACAAATCAAAATAACAGTTTTTTTACGAACTGAATATGGAAGATTTTGACTTATACTGAATAACTAACTACATGTCAATTTGAGAACAGATTGTTGCATGAACTTTTCTTCCCTCAGGACATAAATCACCAGAACAGCAGAACAGAAAACTCAGATATGAAAATACAAATGTGAATTCAGCACTCGTGCTTCTGGTTTTGAATGTGCTTCAAGCATGTGAAGGCAGAGATACAGCCTGTTGCTGAGTTGATGTGTGCCTGCGTGTAAAAATGTGACTAATGTTGGTGTCACAGTCGGTGTTACGGAGATGTGAAGGCTGCAACAACAGTGATTGGTTCTCTTGGGCTGCTGGTGTTTTCTGGTGCAGGTAGAGATTGTTAAGAGTGAAGAAAATATTAATATTAGTGATAGAAAAACTCAGTAATCTTCTCCAATTCTTTCATTCCTAATGGCATCAAGATTAAACAACCTCCATTGTCTTCATAGTTGTCATTGCTTTAGTTTAAAAATTAAAGAAGCAATAATTGGATTTTATTTTCTCTAACATTGATATTCAGGCGGTTCTGCTGCACGGAGAGCCGGCAGCAGCTCGTCTTCGCTTCGTGCCATTATTGACATTCCCAACGATCTCCTCACATCCCGTGCCATGGCGAGGTGACACAGAGATTCTCTGTCCTCTCCCTTCCCAGTGCACTCTGGGAGAGCAACCAAAAGCAGTTTTACGACCAAGAGCTGCCGACGCTCACTTCCTGCCAAGAAGCAGCGAGACGAGGTTCAAAGTGATCAGCGGCACACATACCAACACACGTGCAGGGAGGAACACACATAAACACTTTAAGACAGAAACGCTGGCACTTGTGTTTTAAAGATTTACTTTTGGATGCGTTCATACTATCAGACTTTATGTTTAAAACCCAAATTTTAGTGTGTTTTCTCTTTTGAAACTCTGATCTAGCATAACGTATAGAAATGTCACTGAAGTACAGCCAACAGGTGGACGTAACAAGTCCATGCCTGTTCTGGGTGCTGTCATAAGGCACAAAGACTTCCGTCAATGACAGGAAGCTTCTAGTCTGGCTGCATAAATAGCTGACAGTTAAGTTAGTGATTGTTTTTACGTCTATTTCCACACAGGCTCCATCACTGAGTGAGACACATAATAAGGAATTAGCCATTTATAGCAAATGTTTCCAGTTGGATTTAGCGGTAAATTGAGGAGCTCTCAAATGATCTGGGCAGTTTAGTCCATAAAACAGGAGGCAGGGTGGTGGAGGGAGTAGCAGCATTGTTCAGACGCCCCGAAACGTCCCACTGGATGGAAAACCCTGATGTCCAACAACCTGTTAACCTGAAAACAAACATCCATCGCTCTGAAAATACAAACTGTCCTCGTGGTTGTTAGTTCCATGACCGACGGCTCTGTCCATGGTGCTGAATCAGCTGTTTTCTCTTTACATTTGAGTTCTTTTACTTTTAAAAACATTGAATATATTTTCCTGATATTACTTCAATCGAAGTAGCATGCAGCTTGCCTCCGCTTTCAGTCTGTCTGCTGCCTGAACAAGTCGCAATACTGCCTCTGTATCAGACACACGGACAGAAAAGTGACAAAAAATTCTAATTTTTTTAGACTTTTTTGTCATTTGTTTACTTTACAGCACAGAAACTTAAAGCAGCTGGAAGGAAACTTTTATCCGTATTGATTCTGGTGACCCCTGTGGACAAAAGTGGTATGAGCACCACCAGCTGTTTGCAGGCAGATGACAGGAGTTAAGAAAAACTAGATTACAAAAAGATATTCTTTTCATGATTGGTCTTGTTTGTTTATATACAGTCGGACATATAAAGGCATTAGGATCAAATTTACACTGTTTCATAACCAGTTAAAAACTCTGTATAGTCCCTTTAATTACAGAAGATACTGCTCATACACAAGCACATTACCTCACTGCATATTTATCTTACTGCTCTGACCCACATTTACAGCATTAAAAAACATCTCAGCTGACTTTTAAAGCTGAGCTTGGTTATTATACTGAGCTGATGAGCAGGTCCTCTTATAAACCTGCTGTGGTTGCTGGGAGATACAAGTTGCACCTACAAAACCTTGATTATCTCGGGTGGATTGCAAATGATTGACTGACTGTTTCAAGGACCGTTCAGGATAAAGGGAAAGATCCAGGATTTTTTTTTCTCACTCTCTTTACCTAGATTTGGCTTTTTTGAGGGACATTTTTTTGACACTTCGATGCAGATCCGTTATAAAACTGGATCAAACTGACGATCAAAATGTTTTGATTGATATTCGACTAGTCTTGATTGAATTAAAAGGGCTGTTGGACCTTGACAGAGGTATGCAGTCGACTGAGGACCCTTCTAGTTGTTAATTCAAATCAAATGAATCACTGTCAATACTGTTGAAGAGGTTGTTTTACAATTTTTAGCCAAAGCAGATGCAAATGTGCCTAAAACAAACCTTAAATTGTTGTTTCCTAGAATTACAGTTTGCTTTGATTACGTGCAACAGCTGGGTTGATGTACAAATGATGTACAGTAGCCACATTTCATTTATTTACGTATTACAAAACATTTAGTTGTATCTTTAACTATATAAACTCTCATCATCAGAGAAAAACAAATAGTCAACAGGCTCAAACACTGTCTGGTTTTAACAGGTTGTTTTTGCCTCCTGTACTTGCTAAACTGCTGAAATTAGTTACTGCAAGTGCACAAGTCTGTGCATTGATCAGATACCAAAGTCCTGTCCTGTTTCTTTTACAGGAGCCGATATTCATAAAGTGACTTTTGTAACTGCACATCCCTAACATAACATCCACACAGGTTTAGAAGTACAGATGAAAAAAGAGAGTCGGTAACAAGGAGGGAAACGTGGTGTCTGTACATCTCTAGTTAAAATGATACAAACTGACATCTATTCTGGATAATCATCATTTTTAGGCTTCTTTCAGATGTGAAACATTTAACGTTTCAAATATTTGCTTGATAAACTTATTACCCAAATGACAAGTGTGTGCAATAGATGCAATAGACCTCAGAATTATTAGATCATTACAGCCTGAAATATTACTATTTTAACACGTTTTATGTCAAATTCTGAATGTCACACTTATGAGCATGTTGTATCTCACCAAATATCAAACCTGTTCACATTCAGCCAGCAAGTTGTGGTGAATTTTGTATAGCATTGCCATCACATCCTTATTTTTTCATTGTGTGTGATAAGCTCAAGATGTTGGTTTAAACTTCTTGACATGCTGATGAAGAGCCTGATGAATCAATGAGAGCGATGAGAAAAGGAGGGAAATGGCCTGAGATGTCTGAATTGATTACAATTGAAAAGCTCCAGAGAAAGGGAAGCCTTAATTTAAAGGCAAAGGCGTGTTGTGTCTAAAAGGTTGCAATGAAAAAACTGTGTGTGTGTGTGTGTGTGTGTGTGAGAGAAAGTTTGAAAAAAAGAGCGGTGCATGTGATTATCGGACAAGGACCGGACAGAGGCCAGGCAGGGCAGCCCGCAGACAGACGACCAGAAAGAGACATTTACCTTGAACTCCAATCGGCCCGTCTCTGGGGCGGGGTCAGGTATTGTAGCCGGGCCTGACAGGGTCAGGAGGGGGCAAGAGGGGGAGACAGGGAGGCGGTTTGGGACCAGGGACTGAGCCTGCCCCTGGGGTCGTGGGGCGCTACCCCCGTGGGGGGCCAGGGGCTGAGGGGGCAGTGGGGGGAGGGAGGGGAGGTATTGGCAGATTTTCATGGGGTGCAGATGCTCAATATGCAGATGTCTAATCGAATTGTGCGACGATGAATTGGTTCCCCTCCTGATTTGCATCAGGACAATCCCTGGCAGTGGCTCAGGGGTCAGCGGAGTTCCCCGGACGAAATGAGCAGCCGGCTGCAGACACCCCTGAGAACGTGTGAACTTGAAGTAGACTTTATTCAATGACAAGGATATTGATTGATTTAAATTTCTGTCTGTCTGTCTGGGAGTGAATCTGACATCTGTCATTCCAGTGAAGATGTTATTTCTCAGCCTGAAATGGACAAAACATTCATTGTTTGGGTGTTTGGCCTGAACTTTAGGTTAGAGCTGCTATAAGTGAGGGAAACAGTCCAGTGACAGTGAAAAAACCTAAACAAGACATCTTAAAAATACCATCATTAAAACAAAAAACCTTGCAGTAAAAACTACTACAAACTTAATCATCTGATTCAAAGTTCAGATCTGACATACTGAGTGTAACTTCATGTTAAAAACACTTTAAAGCCGAGACTGGACCAGGACAGGAAAATCAGCTTGAAGCAGGTCAACGTTATTGTGTTCAGTTTAACTTTCAAGCATGAAGTAATGCAGTACTGCTTATTTTGTTAGAATTCAATACATAGTGTGTTGGAACACGATTTGGAACAAGCAGCCAGTTTGCAGCACTTAGATTAAGCTATAAAATGAGACATAACCTGGTTTAATACGACCTAAACCAAAAAATACTAACAACCAAACCAGAACATGAAGCTCTGACGATGTGTAAATGTCAGTGTTGCAGATTTCAGACGTTCAATTATTCAATATGTTTATCTCTTATTCCCTTTTAATGTTTACTTCATGAAGTAATGTTGCAATTTTCTGTAATCTGTTTGCAAATGTATGTTTTCCCCTCTGAGCAAATTCACCTTCATCTATTAGCACACTTAATTATGATAAATTCTAAGGTATATATAATTTCTCACTGCCCTTTAACATCAACTGTGTTCTGTTTATAGTCCAGATGAATTGCAACTCATGAACCTGATTTAAAGACTTCAGATGAGGAAGTTCAATTAAAATTGAATTAAAAGTTTTTTATGTTAATTTCTGTAAAGTTTTGAATCCTCTTGACCTCTCTGACATCATTTACAGTTTACAGACGACCACCACCAAAGTCATTAAGATCTGCCTGGAAACAAAACTGTTTGTGCAGCAACACAATCTTAAAAGATCAGAAAGTGGAACTCAAATACTGGCATCAAATCTCACACCAAGTGTCACAGCTCATCTTTACTTTTCCATCAAACTTGTTGATGCATTTCTAACTTGTGTTGCTCTCTAGTGGTGACACAGGGGAAGACAGTTTGAGCCCAAACGTTCAGTCCTCAACGTTCAACAGCTAAAAACTAAAGAACATTTCTACTCCTCTGTGTCACCGCTGTTCTGTGGACCTCTACATATTTATAACAGAAAGAACTTGTCTTTACATTCATGTAGCTATTATTAATAATTATGTAAAGTATGTTTACATGAAAACACTTTATATGACATTAGATTTGTAGGCTAAAAGATTAAAAAAGAAAAACAACACATACTAATATACACATTTATGTAGACATTGAATTTATACTCTATATATTATACAAAATACTATAACTTTATCATTACCATGAACTTTAAAGTTGTTTAAACTATTTCTCTGCACCTCTTCAATGTTCAACACAACACAGTCTGTCAGAGAAAGGTCGTGGCAGAAACCTGCAGCGAGGGAAAGATGGAAAAGGAAATGAAGAGTCTTTTGGAGGAGAGACACTGAGGGAAGCTCTGACAGAAGAAGAGAGAGAGAAGTTGCACGACTCAAGAAGAGTCTGTGGTCAGTGCAACACAACTGAGCGAGAGACAGAGACGCACAATTTTGGATATTAGAGTAGAAAACTCTAAATTTGACCAATCTGTACGAAAATTCACAGACTTTGATGAAACTACTCTTTGCTAAAGAGTCTCCTATAGGAGAGCGTACATAGCTGCACACCATGTGACTGCATGTCACAAACTGAGGGACACATAATGAAAACCGACACTTAATTTAAACTACATGTACATGTAGACAGGTCTTATTTAATTTCTATATGTTTTTTTTTTATGTTAGGTTGTTCCATTCTTTTTCCTCAATTTATTCATGGTTCTATTTTTTCTATAAATACTCTACATTGTTTTCGAAACTTTGATGCCAATAAAGGTTTTTTTTTCAAAAAAGAGAAAAAATGGTTAAACAATGTAAGAATTTGTTTTATGGCTGAGATGATATATAATTCACTAAAGACACCAATAAATCACACAGTTCACCGTTACGCCACCAGGGGACGCCAAACTGTTATCCATGACAATGAATGACGTTGTTTGGCCACAGAAGACAAAACAAGTTACATTTCATCACAAGTAAAATACATAGAGTAACATATATAAGATACAAGAACATAAAACAAAAAAAGAGAAAATATCAAACAAGAACAAATCTAGCAGAGTCCAAACACAATGTGTGGTTTTAGAGACGAGAGCTTGAGGAGCAGCAGAGGTCCTGATCAGTCCGGGACTTGAACCCGTCACTTTTGTATCCTCAGGTCTACCTGTAGCAAAAAGTTGGTTTGTTAGACCTGCCAGTTGTTCATGTGCACACATCCTGGCGTGGCCTGTAAAAGAAAGCTCACATCAGGTACTTTATTATCAATGTCAGGAGAAAAGATCTGCTAAATATCATGAAAATATGATGCAACACAAATGGATCAACAGCACCTGTCGTCCATCAGAGGGCAACAGAACCTGCAGTCAGTTCTTCAGGCTGACGATTAACGGACTTCTCCTCCACCGAGAAGGAAATTCCCATCTGAGAGTTCAGCTAATCTGATTCCCCTCTCACCTTACCGCTAGAAACACAGGACATGTCCGAGGTTACAGAGTTCATTCGTCACTGTGGGATTATTGTAACCTGCTGCTCAACAGCAACTGCAGCAGAGCAGCTACAACAAGTCATTCCATTGATTATAGCCACTGTAATAGTAATCAGAGTAACAGTAATCAGAGTAACAGTAATCAGAGTAACAATAATCAGGTCAGATGGAAAACTGTTTAATTTAACAGACTATTAAATGGATTTGTTGTAGTTACACAGATGATAATGAAAACTTTACACTTAAAACAACAGAGTCTTTTGTTGGGAGCATTCATATGAAAAATAATTAGGTAAAATGACTCAAGTACAGCACTGGTTTCAGGTACTTTTCCTGAGTATTTCCTTTCCTTTTCCTTTTCCTTTACTACTAGATACAATTCAGATGCAAATATTGCACTTTTTACCCCACTACATGCATTTGTAACTGTACTACTCACGTTGCAGATTTAGTCTAAAAAATCAAAATATAATCAACAAATAATTGATGATATGATAAAGGTTTATTGATCCACAAAAAAACTACCAGCGTCAGTGTTAAAATGATTAACACATGAAGACATCGATAAATATAAGCTCAAGGACAACAACAAAAGAAGAAAGAGCCTTGAAAGTGGCCTATTTACTAACTTTCAGTAAACCAATATTCAAGAATTTCTATTCTTGCTCAAAATATCAAAAATCAAAGACTTTATATGACTCATGCCTCTTTATGTCTGTTAACTGTAAACTTTCAAAGCTTTGATTTCCACCTCAAAGTCTCACAGTTTCCTTCTTTATTGGCTTCATGTAAAAACATCAAGTCTAATCTCCTGCTGAGACCCAGTTTGGCTCGTTGTCCTGGTCTGGCAGCCCACTGGATCTGACCTCAGTTGCCCCGATATGTCAAATCCCCCACCATGTGGTGAACCAAGTAGATTAAATCTTGACTACAGTAAACAGGTTCTCATTTGCCCATTTTTATTTGACTCAGATTTCATCTGAACTCAGGTTCTTTACAAAATGCTCCTCATGGACTCAGCGTCGCTGTGTGAACGCCCTCCACCCACCACTGACAGAACGTCTCGTGAGCGGGGTATTCCCCTGCAGACAGTGTTTGTACTGCTGCTAATGAGATTATGAGCACACGTGTGTTCACTGGTCTTGTTTTGAATTCTTGCAGGTGAAGTCAGGCCATTCACTTCACTTCAGAGATGTCAAATTCTAAATGTCGTGTTTGTCGTCTTGTTAAAATGACTCAACATGTTAATGTACGTAGGTAAGAGTCTTCAGAACTCAGATGTGTTTACTGAAATGCTTGTTTCGTTAAAGAATCAATGAATAATACTTTGTGAACAGTGGATCTGAAGTCACCAGACGTCAGGACTTCTCCAGCTGCGCTTGTGACGACCAGAAGAGATATTTTAAGCCAGAACAAGAACTTTTTCTAACCCCATCCAAGTTTTCTTTTTGCCTAAACCTAACCAGACCGATAGCACAGTGTTATCACAACAAACAATTAAAAAACTCAACCAAAAGAAATGTAGATGTAAATGTACTGGACTTCTCCATGCGGTTAACAGAAACACAAATTCATATTGACGATGAAGTTACTCTCTAAGTTACGTCAGTGGCGGTTTAATGGGCAAATGACCAAAGCTGACCAAACCATTTTTCAGTTGGAAATGTCATTTTCTTTTAATTTTCATCAAGTCCAAAGTCAAGATCAAATTCGTTCTGTCCATATACTCAGACATGTGACTCCAGAAAGTCCCAATGTTTTTTTGTTTGAACTTGCAGGAATCCTCATTTTGTTATTATTTTTCTTGGATCCTCAGGCAGACTGTTGATCCGACCTCCCTCTGCTGCCTCGTATCCACACTGGAAGCCTTGTTGCATATTAGGGTGTCTAGATTAAACTCTACTCTCTGAGAATACATCCCTCAAGGTCAGGCCAAAGAGCTTTGATAATCAGCTGCGTTGCGGTAACCACTTAGTTTCCATTCGCTGTATCAACCCTCTGTCTGCTTTGCAGCGCTGCCAAATCCTCCTTACACCACCTAAAATCAGCTCCCCCCGCCCCCATCTCCTTCTGCTCCTCCATTTTAATCTCCCTCCCCCTACAATCGAAGGATGCCCTTTCCTAGAACTCATTTTAAACCTAGTTGTAGGTTAAAGATGGGATTGTGACAGACGAAGGTTCCTCTCAAGAGCCAAGAGACAAAAACATCTAATCCAATAAATCCAGACTCGTTAGTCTGAAGGGAAGATCCCCGTTCTAAAAGAGGAAAGATCTGCATGATAGACGGAAGACGAACAACATTAAGGATCCACCGGAGCGCTTCCCAATTGTTACACGTCGGCTCAAGAAGAAAAAACCTGGGTTATTTGACCCTGAATTTTGAGAAAAGATCCAAGATACTTTAAACTTTTGGGACAGATCAATTCTTACTGCTTGACTTAAACTTCAGTGGGGGGAGAGAAGAAGTTGCGGCCTGACTTTGGGCTCTCAAGTATTCACTAACGCTGCGTCGAAGTAGGGTGAAAGTAAAATGAAAGACAAGAGGCACGGCATGAAAGGATAACACAAACTCAGTCTTTCAGCTAACATTACTATCTTGGGCTCAAGGCAGATTTGGGTGTCATAAACAAAACGTCCGTTGAGTTTCAGGTTGGGCTAAATTTTGACTCTTGGACGGAAAGAGGTTTGGACTGAAAATACAGCAGGAGTGAAGTGAGGCAGCAGTTTTCTTATTGGTTATAATTGGTCTTTGTATGGGGATGATGTTCTGTCTCAGCATTTAAAGACACATTGTTTTGCTTGAAGAAGCCATTCTACAGAAAGTTGGCATTGGTTTGCATGTCCTTTAGCAGAACTCTCCAAAGCCTCTGCAGACAGATGGCAAAACCCAACCCACCTGTGGAGCCACAACCGACGGTGCCAACAGGGAGGCAGGACCGCTGAAGTTAGGCCTCAGCACGTCAGCGGAGGAATTAAGTTGTCTTATTTAAAACAGGGGAGCGATCAGGAGTTTGCCAGGAGAGCTTACTGCGGATGTTCCTCTATACTTGTCCAGTGATAAAGAAATCTATTGCAGCCAGGAAAGCAGTTGTTGTGGAGGATGTCTGCAGGTAGTTATGTCATCTTAATCAGGTTGAATGCATGGACAGTAAACATGCTTAGAGTCAGTTGTTAGTGTTGATACTGAGATTAGTAATATTATCTAATAGGGGAAGGTTTCTGAGCTAACACCTCTCTCAACAGCAGCGGTGTGCACAGGTCGCCCTCCTCATGGCCCAATTGTTGAAAACACGCGCTAAAGTGCCCCCTTGGCTGGTTAAAACAGACAAGCTGCCCTCTTGGGTGGAAAAAACGTGCGCTAAAGTGCCCTCTTCAGTGGCGAGAACGCGTTGTATGTGTCCTTTTTTTTCTTTTCACCCCGCCATTCAAAAAGTCTGTGCACGCCTCTGCTCAACAGCAGCCATCCAGAGTTCCAGCCGTCATGGTAGCTCATCGTAGGTAACTGAACAACTCTGACAAATCATACAAAACACGCAAGTATCGGAAACCACTGGTAAATTAAACAAAACAGATGATTTATAGTAATGTGTAAAACTGATTAAAATGAACACATTTTACATTAACTACAAGGCAGGAAAACAAAAACACACATACAAAAATCTGTCACATTATAGGACGATTTTGATAGAAAGTGCTACATCACCTTCGCTGAACAAGCAAAGAAAATGACTATGATGGTCAAAGAAAGACAACAACATGAAGCAAACATGCTTTTGTTTTGACCTGGCACACACAAACTAAGTCAATAAGATAATACATTATGTGAATAATATCAAATGAGTGAAGGTGGACATGAAGATAATGGCAATAAAGGGGCGTCACAAACTGGAAATGTGTCTGGAGGGAGGAACTGAGAGGCAGACCGTGATGGCTTCTCATTTTAAGGCCATGACATACATTATAATTGGCTGGTGGGGGAGGGAGGGGAGAGGGCAAGTCAAAGTGGATAAATACCACCCCCACAACAGCGTCATTAACTCTCAGCCCGGAAGAGTGCAGACATTTAATCCCCGCTTTCTTTCCACCGTGCTCCACTCAGGTCGTTTACACCTGTAGTGACCGTCTTTCCGCACACAGCATGTGTGCTGGAGTTGATTTGTTTTCTGGTGATTCTGGTTTGACAGCCGAGCAGATAGTGGATCAGCAGTCAGCGCTCGGTTAAGTGCATTTTACATCTCCCGCTGTACCACTCGCCAACGCTCGCTGGATTCAAACTGTTAAGTCTGTGCCCGTGTGACAGTCCAAGGTAGTTTTGGAAAGGACTCACTTTTACTTTGTCACTTCACTTGATCTGTTTTATTTATACAGCAGATAAAACCTGCAGCATACTCGTAATCCGGCAACACGGCAGCGCCAAGTTCAGTCAGCTGACTTGTTTTGATCTGCAGGTCAAGACAGTGGTCAAGCTTCTGGAAAGAGTTTAGTCTGAACTTTAACCTGGGTCACATGTACAAACCTCCATCTTCCCCGACAACCTTATTGTGTATGTCAAGATTCAGAAACAGTAATCGATAAATAGTAATTAGTATATAATAATACGAATAATGATGGCAAAGAAAGAGAAACACAAATAGAGTTAAGGGATAAGGTATATATATGTATAGACTATCATGAGCTAGTCACCAATTTTATCCTGATTTTCATAATTAGGCTAACGTGAGGTGGCTATTGCTGTTTTTTACACTCTGCAGTAACGCTCTGACCTCTTTCTTACAAACCTTCTGGTGCTTTGATTTATTTTAGTGGCCGACTAGGCTATCTGACATGTGGTGACATCAAAACAATCAAAAATGCTTCATGCAAAAATAAATGGTTAATACTGTTTATTAATATATTTACAAAGCTAATTGTGAAAAGTGAAGTAACTAACTTAAATGCACAATATGTGACTTCTGCTGCGAGGGGTCGCTCTATCAAAACCAAACAGTAGCCGTTTGCCGAGTGTTGTGTTTGGGAGCTCGCTCTGCAAATGTTCAAAGACGAGGTAATGTTTTAGTGTTATCCATGTTATGTTTAGTCTCATCTGATGTCTTCATACTCTTCATCACTCTGTGACTCCTGTCATTGAAGTTATGGCACCAGGATGTAAACAGATAGCACTTCATAACCAAGATACGCCACACTACATTATGCACGTAGAATACTGCCCTGGATTTCAACAACAGATACAGGGAATGTGTTTTCCTGAGCAAACTGCACTTTTCTCAGCATGGCCAGAGCACAAATAAGCACATAACCGAATGACTTTACATGGATGCTATTTTACTTGGTGTTCATGATTCATTATTGTCCTGTTGAGTTGAGGCTGACTGGCACACCTGTCTCTTCCATAGGTGTGCCCTTTTTCTCTACAAAGCACTTCCAGCGACCCTGTTTGTGAAAAGCACCTTATAAATAAATGGGACTTGCCTGCAGCTTGGTAAGCTCATGTGTTCACATGGGTCCTGCTGTGGCTCCGCCCTCAAAGCAATCCAGTTTAATTGACTTACCTCACAGCAAGTGGAGGCTGATTTCCTTTGCTGCTCACAGACAGAGCATCACTGTTTGTCCTGGACTCCTCAGCTGGTCACACAGGTAAGAACCAAACTGAGCAGCGCTACACTGACACAATGAAATATCACGCTATGAATCACTATTGGACTTTTGACTTTCTTGGACTATTGGTCAGTTTGCGATTCAATGAGTATTTGAGATTCTCTTCTTGGAAAAACATATAGAGGTATTAAAATGGAGGACAAGACTTAAATGGATGACTTCATTTGTTGTTGTTTTTTGATATGTAAAAGCAGCATTGCCTTCACTGGTTCATTGGTTTCATCAGCAGCGATGTACCATGTGAAACTTTCTATTAATTAGATGCCATGTTGAAGAAAAGATTAGAATGTCTTGATAATTTTAATCACATGTTGTTTACATATTGTTTACTTTACTCTTAATGGTACTACTACTATAATAACCATCAATAATAAATGCCACATTTATAGCAAGTTATGCTTCAGCTGTTATTTCACTGTTAAATAATGAAATGTTACAAACTGTTACGGTTAATAAACAGTAGTTGCAACCTTATAATGACATCAAAACAATATATATAGATTGACTACACAGTATTTACTAACCATTTATTAACTATAATAAAGGTGCAACTTAACAGGACACATTTGCATTTAATAGAATGTTTATCAATAATTCCACTGTTAATAGGGAAATGACTCAAATTTTGATTAACTATAAATTTACAATTTAATAAACGGAGGTACCCCATACCTTGAAGCAATGTTTAATTGTACAATAGATTTAATCTATGTTTATTCAAACCAAAGTATGCCATATGGAGCTTTCCCAAACAAAGCAAGTGTATACTGTAAAGCTCTCTGTAGGCTTAGCCCTTAATTTACCCCAAACTGTTGATCAGCGAGTTAACTGAATTTATTTTTGGTCACCAAAGCGCTTCACATGCCCCTCAAAGATAAGATTACTTTGTTCTGGCTAAGGCCGATTTTTCCGGTAATTCAAGTGTAGTGATGTAAATTTTGGTCGGTGGAGATAACAAACCAGGGCACAGCCCTAATTTTGATGGTGTATTTTGTCTACAGAGTTGAATTTGAAGTGCATCGGACTGGTTCTGGTAGGGAGACACAAAATATCTTCGGCTGGACTCAAACCCTTTGAAGGTTCACAGCCATGTGGGTGTTGGTTCACTGTGTAGAACTCAGCTGACTGTAGTTGAAAAAAGTATTTACTATCTTTCAAAATATAGATCTTTCAGACGTCTAAGTGTTCCTTTTAAATTGAATTTTACTCCCCATTGATAATGATGAAATATTTTAGTTCTGCACCTATATGGTAACAGCACATTCATGGCAAGAAGGAAGAAAAAAATCCAAAATGTCTTTTGTGCAGTAAAACACTGCTATAATACCATGAAACATATATATAAAAAGATCAATTTCTTCGATAACTTGAAAAGAACAAGAAATATATACTTATAAAACATTTTTCAAGTGTGCACAAGTTACAAATATCGGAAAAGTAGGGGTCAAGATCATGATCAAGATCTTATTGTGAAAGATTTATTTTTGGTGAAATTTCAAATGACACATGTCGAATAAAGTGAGGGACACGTTCATTACACATTCTTCATTCAATTACCATCAGAGAACAGTACAATATTTTCCATTCATATGCTCTCTTGTTGAAATAAATGGTGTAATTTTGGGTATAGAAAAATATGTCTTTCAAGCCTGCTTGAGGGTTGTTGAGTGTGACTTGATTTAACTTAATCTGTGACACCTTTTGGTAGTATTATTGTTGGCTGATTGGCTTAATGAGCTTATCAAGTGGCTTCTGCTCTTTCCACAGCATACGCTTCTCTGGGCTGAATTGTAGGCCAGGACCAGGATCCAAAAACGTACTGCTGCAATCCCTCTGGGATAGTCTTCTGTTTACTACTTTGACAGAGCATAAGAGGGAAGTCCTTTGGTTGAAGCTGTGCATCCTAGAAGAGCTCAAGGGCCACAAATTCACACTTTGATATAGCTCTAAAACATCATCGGCACCTCCAACAATGGGTAACTCCAAGAGCGGCGCTGTTTCGAAGGAGATCCTGGAGGACCTGAAACTCAACACCAAGTTCTCAGAGACGGAGATAGCCCAGTGGTATGAAAACTTCAAGAAGCAGTGTCCAACAGGGCGCATCACGAAAGAGGAGTTCCAGTCTATCTACAGCAAGTTCTTCCCAGAAAGTGATGCACAAACATATGCCCAGCACGTCTTCCGCTCCTTCGACACAAACGACGATGGCACACTGGACTTCAAGGAGTACATCATCGCTCTTCACATGACGTCAACAGGGAAGACCACCAGGAAACTGGAATGGGCCTTCTCCCTGTTTGACGTGGACAAGAACGGGTACATCACTAAGTCAGAGGTCAAGGAAATCTGCACGGTGAGTCTAGTAAAGTACAATAGCCTTGCAGACAATGAGTACTTGTAGGTTGGTAAGTGCTTGGCTCCAAGATGTTTGGAAATTGTCTGAGTGAAGAGTTGAATACTGTGACTTCATGATGAGAGACTCGTTGACATAAGCAAAACGAAACAGAGACAACAGTATCATCTGCATAGAAGTTGATAATAGACTGTCCTGTACTCTATCTGTTAGTGGCTCCAAGCCAAAGGTCAGACATGGTCAGGTTTTGCAGAACTCACCTTTGGGTAAACTGGATTTAAGTGGGCTCAGGTTCCTTTGTATACTGTAAGGACGGAGTGTATGTGGAATATACAGTTAAGTTAACTGGAAGATAAAGGCATTGGTGAAAAGTCAGGGAAAATGATGGGTGGATTGATTGATTGTTAAATAGAAGAAGGAATAAAGGGAATGAAGCTCACAGTGGTTGACATTAAATAAGCAGTGAACTCTGCAGGAACTCTACACACTGTGTTTATAGATAATTGACAGGCATATGGAGATCCAAGGAGGATGCGCTGATTGTAGTTTTTCTCCAGATGTTGTTATATTTGGATATGCCAATCCTTTTAAATGCAGGTTCCCATTTTTTTTCCATTCCTAATTGCATCCCCACCAGCACACACTCCCTTAATACCGGCAACTATCTCCTTCACCAAATTAAACTACAGTATTGATAGCTATCCCTTTTTACCCCAGTTAGGCTCACAGGATTAGACTTTAATGCTTTAATGCTGATCAACAGTTTGGGATAAATTAAGGGCTAAGCCTACAGAGAGCTTTACGGTATACACAAATAAGATAATGAAGAAAGACCTATAGACTGAAGTGTAAAACATGAGGTTACAGCTTGATACATATTATTCTTAGAATTTATTGACAACTTTGAATCAAGAGAAATGCAGTATGACATGACCTGACAATGTAAGACTCACTACCCACTTTCAGAAATCTAAACCACTTGTTTCAAAGAAGTGCAAGAGCAGAATCAAAGTAAAGTATAGATGACAGTATCGTCTGCATACAGGATCAGCTGGGACTGTCACTTCATGTATAATTTGGTGTCTTCTAGGGAAAGATCGACATTGGACATTTCATCAAACTGAATTATACAAATGATTAACTGTAACATTTGCATTTTTTTTTCTTTTTGAACTAACACACCACTAATGCCACTATCAAATAAAAAAAATTAACAAGACTATTTGAGGTTTAAAGTAAGAGACATTGAAACAATAAAGTTTATGAAAAAAGTCAAATCCTTCTTCGGTCTGACTGCACAATGTCTGAGTAAGACCAGTTGTGACTGATTTGACTGCCTGGCAATGTTTTTCAATAATCTTTTCTTAAGCCCTGCCATCACACTGAAATGTGAGGGAGTAGTGTCAGATTTTACAGTGTTGCTAAAATAAAATGCTTTTCTCTCTTTGACAAGTCTGTCTCACCTGTTTTTTTTTTTTTTATTTCTCTTTCAGGCGATCTTCAAGCTAATTCCTAAAGATGAGTTGGCTGGTCTGCCTGATGATGAAAACACAGCTGAGAAGAGGGCAGATAAACTCTGGAGCTTCTTTGACAAGGGTGAAAATGGTGAGATACTGTGGTTTAAATGGAGACTGAAATGAAAGAATAAATATAAAAATCATTTATTGACTCTTTGGGCAAATAATCAGTGTGCTCCACTCCCTTTGCCATGGGACCCTTAAGAAGTATTTCTAATTCAACTTAATTTCAAAAACCTGCACTGAACTCTGAACGTTTTCTTTCCCTTTCCTCCCTCCAGATCGAGTGGCAGAAGGAGAGTTTATCCAGGGAGTGTTGGACAATGACGAAGCTCTACGTTTGATTCAGTATGAGCCTTCAAAGTAACTCTTGTACAGATTTTTTGTGTCACTCATCAGTCCTGTATTTTCAACCTTACCCTTCACTCTGCTAATGCAGGGACACTTGACAGCAGCGTCACAAAATGTGAACACATAGCAGGTGTGACAATAACACCCTGCTGCAAAAAATTACCAGCAACCATATCTAAATTTGAAATGAAGTCCTAGTTGACTGCTGTCTGTCTACCATTTTATATTCCCTCATACCCATGTGACCTTACATTTTCCCACAACTAAATAAAATGTGAGTATGCTTTTGCTGCTCAGATTAGCCCTGTGGTTCTCAAATGAGGGGCCCATAGTGCCACTGCAGGAGCCGTATGGATAACCAGGGGGAAAATATGGAGTGCAAAACAAGTCGAATAAACATGATTTTTGTTGGGAAAATAAACAAACAAAAGTTTTGCGATGCTATCGTGCTGATCTTTATTACACTAAAACTCTGGTTTCTGCAAACCACTGAGGTTAAGAGGGTTGTAACAAACGTGGCAGATCATGTTCAAATTATATGCTCATTAACCACTTTTCTTATAAGGAGTTAGAGGGGATGGTGGTGGTGTTACAAGTCAACAAAGCTGCCAAATGGCCGACCACAGTTTGAGTCTGGACATTCTTAAGGTCACCTGGTCACCTGACATCGCCATCTGTGATCAAGGCGGCCAAAACAGATATTTTAAGCCAAACCATTATGTTTTCTGACCCTAACCAAGTGGTTTTTGTGCATTAACCTAACCAGAGCACTAGCACAATGTTGTTACAAGAGCGAAACATAAAATTCAACCTAAAATTGCAACGTAAACAAACATTAAGGTTGAATTTATTTGTAGTTTTGCAGAAACACACTTGCCTAACATTTATTCTGCTGATTGGGTTGATTTTTTGGTAGTAGTTTCTCCTATAATTAACAAGTTATAGTTGTTGGGTTTGGGGGGCAGAATTGTTTGAGAACCACAGGATTAACCTCTTCATTGAAGTTGTGATAGATGAAGCACATACAGTACTTTTAAAACTGTCAGTGTGTAGTTTACATCAAATCATATACTTGTGTTTTAGCAACTCAAGCGCACCTTATGAAAGAATATATCATGTGCTTTAGTTCAAGTATCATCACCACAACATATGTTGTTTTTTTCTCTACTGGGCAGCCAATGCTGCTCTCTCATTTTATCTAAACGTGTAAGTGCAGTAATTGAACCTCGGCCCTGTTATTCTCTAATTTTATGTCATTTTATGTCTATTAATTCATCCAAGTGGGAAAATCCTACATGTGTCCTTGCTTTTCTAGTTAAGTGGTGCATATTGAAGTTTAGGTTTGTTCATGTACAACATGTGAAACTAAGTGTTGGTCCTGGATTTTCCTTTACAATTAATTCAATAAATAATAACCATGAAATTGTAATAACATTTGAGGTGTCAGAACTTTTTTCCCCTTCTCTTTCAGTCTTTTATGTCTCCTGTCTCCTGTTCTTGTAATTTGGCACAAACGTCGACTTGGACACAAACTGTTTGTGACCTCACAAATAAATGTCCTTATAAATATTATAACACTGTTAACCTATCACTGCATATCACACATGGCGGATAAAGCAAGACGAAACAAAGTAAAAGACACAAGTGAAAAAACAAGCAGAGAGGTCGACTCGATTGGAGGGAAAAGGCGTGTTCGAGACTCAGCTGCCCTCTGCCTGGACATTTCCCTGTGGTATCAAGAATGGTATCAACTATCAATATTTTTAAGGTGGTGTATCGAAGTAAGAAATGTCAGTATTGTGACCACACTACTGAGAATGAGACTCAGAAATCAACTGTCTTTGTGGTGTGTTTAGGAACAGCTGGGACAAACCCAACACATTCTACCTTCAAGTTTGATAGTCTTTGAATTAAATTAATATGACGTGAGCTTCAGTTAGCTTTCCACAGAAATGGCTGGTGGAAATTTCCATCTACAGGGATACATTTTACTTTTATACTTGAGTACATTTGAGAGCAGGGGCGCCGCCAGGTTAGGACGATTCCAAGGGCCCAGCACTGACAGGGGGCCCTTTGAGACATGGGCAACCTATAAAAGGGCCCAACTAGATTTTTTTTCATGGGGCCCAAAATCCCTGGCGGCGCCCCTGTTTGAGAGCCTGTACTTTATTACTTTTGCTTGAGTTAGGAAGTTGAATCAGCACTTTTTTTTTACACAACATGTCTGAAATTCATGGAAATCTATCCAACAAGTGGCAAAAGTATCTCAGGTGCGAATGAGGTCGGTCTACATATGCTCAACCCACTTCTGACCTGTTTATAGACTCTAAAATGGCTGTTGCAGGTTAATCTGTAATTGTCTATAGCTGAATTTTGGTCACTAGTCAACAACAGAAGAAATGTCCTCAGGATAATCCACATACCCCACAGCTCCGATTGGAGCGATTCCCCCTCTTTACAGTTACAGTGGGTCTGTGGATTATCCAGAGCCAACCCGGGACAGTTCAGATCTAAAACTGGAGATATTTTAGTGTCGGAGGGCTTGATGTCCTAAAAATAAGAGTTTCCAGATGTTCAAGGATGGTTTCATGATGTTAAGTTACACAAGACAAACACAGACAATAGTCTCTATAGAGAAGATTAGTATTGTTTCGTAATGAGAAGACCTAGTTTACTTTCTCGCTCCACTTTCTGGAAAGACATCTGCCATGGTTTGAAAGTGCACACTGCTTATTTGATCATGATAAGCATTTGAAACTAATTTCAAAGCAGCTTTCATTAACAATTTGAAATATTTCCTTCCTTTCAAAATAAAATAACCACGTCATTCTGACTGAAACCCTTTAAAGGGTAGAGATTCCTTGAGAAAACAATCCTCTATAGAGTGAATACTGCGATTACTCCCTAAAAGTATATAAATAAAACTCTGTTCATCATGTGTGAGCTGTTACGTTATCATAACTTATTATGTTTCTGCAATATCAAACACGATACAGATGAACACACGTCTGTTTACAGTGAATACGTTCATGAATTAACTCCTTCATTTGCTGGCTGGATTTTGAGGAAAAACTAAATCACTTCAGTGTTGCTGCGAGTGCTTCATCTTACATAAACTGTTGTATAATTCAATCTCTTAATTTACATTTTTAATTACTTTCAACACATTGGCCTGACGACCCCGTTCTGCCTCACTGCCTACAGTATGTCTCTCTCTCTCTCTCTCTCTCTCTTAGTCTTATTCCCCTGACTGGGGAGATTATTGACATAATCTTCTGTCCAGCATTTGAAAGCATCTGCCTTAATGTCTAAATCCCTCTGTTGATGTAATCTTTGATTGTTGGTTTTCTTCTTTTCCTTGCTTTGTAGATGAACATAAACAGGGAAACATCATTGGATAACTGGGTTTACACATGCAAAGCCTTTGCAGTGAGGCTGCAGGTGAAAAAAATAATCCTAGTAATGTTTTACTTCTTTATATTTGTCTGGTGTCTCGACTGTAAAAAGTCTCAAGAAATAGGAAAAATCTATGATGCAAAAAAAGAACAAGTCATTTCCTAAAAATTCAATCCTAAAATCATTCCTAAGGACTCAGTTTTGTCAGTTGAACCTAAACAATACTGAAGCAGGTTCTTCACCGTCAGCTCACCTCACATTGCTTTTTTTATGTGTGAAAACAGTGAACAGTTATTTATTTAGGTTTTCATTGCTCTGTTTTTTTTTTTTATATTATGTTATTTATATTTGAATAATCTACTATATTCAAGGTTTGAAATTTTAAAAAGTTAAAATGTTGTACTTTTATCATTGCGGCTAAGAGTATTAATAACCTAACAGGGATGAACAGACTATAGGATCGCCACTGTGACTGTGCAGAAGAAAATGTGCATCTACTAACAGACGGGAGGCTCCTGATTGTAACTATATAGGATGTAAACATTAATGGCGTCCTCCTTGGCTGAGCCGTAACATTAGCTGGCCTATTCAGCTTTATACAGCAACCTGTCGTCGTCCATGAGTGGACGCACGTTTGCTTCTGCATGTTGAAAGAAAACCGTTTCCACATGAAACTGCTCGTAACTGTGTTAATCAATTATTGACAGATTGATGGACACATATCACTACAGGTAAGAGGGAAACCAGATTTTGGATTCTGGGGGTAAACTGTCCTTTTAGAAGTCTTTAATAAATTTGGACTATCAATTTCTTCTGCACTTTTATTCTGATGTTTTGAAGAGATGTAATCGATCATTATAGTAAAAAGTCTCAACATAAAGTGCTGACTACATGATGAGACATCAGACAATGTGGTTTGGTTTTATTTATCACCGTACGGGAGGAGATTTTCATCCATTCACACAAACATAGATCAAAAACCAAAAATGTAAATAACATTATATGCCACAGTCGTTGTCACATCTATGTCATTAACATCTCTCGACACCTTTTAATTTTCCATTTGAATACATTCTCACATCCTGTCATACATCTCATGAGTCACAACGTTACATACAATCCCTGAAGAAGTCACTAAAGTTGGCAATATTGATATATTGCTGTTGTTCTGTGTACATCCAATACGAACAGTCAGTCTTAGACATGATAAAAAAAGTAAAAATGTACTAACAGGATACAACATCTATTGGCGTCGCCTCACATTATTGCCTTTCAATTCTTTAAACATATCTGAAAATACTTTGCAGTTAAAACTACACTGCTGTTAAAAAAAACATACAACAGTTTATCTTATACATTTTATACAGTTTTGTTGTCCATATCTTGCCATTTTGTTCTTCCTGTAAATAAATAAATAAATAAATGAATAAATAAAGACTTAGGGAATGAGTTTCAAAATGTCACCAGTGCTGCTGGGTGAAAACTGCAGGGTTTGAGATGCTATTGCATGTTATAAAGAACACAATCAGTAAATCTGTGACAGCAACTGTAAGCAATGCTTTTATGGAACCAGCCAAGAACCAGGTGAGCAAGTCCAAGAACCAGCTCATGAGAAGAAATGGCTACTGATGTGACCTGATCAACACCAAACTCTATACAGTCTAACTGTGCTGGTTCGGGTGCTGCATATATACTTGATGGCAGCGCTGAATGTTTTTACCAACCACCCTTGCAACAAGTCGCAGTTTTAATCAAACAAGCTCAAAGAAGCTGAGCCGGCTGTACGGTACGCTGCCTGCCCGGTCAGAATCGACAGGAAGCCAAAGATATTCCTGTCGCTGGAGACAAAAGCAGGTGAATGAATATTGGTCTTACAATCATCTGATTATGATGTGTAAGCAGGTAATCCTCTGCTAACCTGTGCAGCGAGGCATTTGAGCTGTCAGTCTCTGAGTTTTAATGTTATTTTACCTCCACGTGGTCGTGAGGTTGAATGAGAAAGCTTGAGATGCAAACTGCAAACTTCAAAACAGTCAAGAAATGCATCATGCTACAGTTACCATATGAAACAGCAAACATACAAAAAAACGCAACAAATAAACAAGAAGAGTTTTGAGGTTTGTGTTCAAGTCCTACAAGATGTTTGTCCTCTGATATTCAAGGTCTTAGCAGAGTGAGTCCTCTCTCTCCTCCTGCACAGTGTAATCTATGTCGTCCATCTCCCGTTCACAGTCTTCACATCCTTCAGTGCCGCAGCCCTCCACCACCACCACACCGTGATGGTCCACCATTCTTCCCCCTCCCATTCCACCCAACGCTCCCATTGTTCCAAAACCCATTCCCCCAACTCCTCCTACTGCTCCCATTCCCATTCCTGCCTTTCCAATTCCATTTCCTCCAACTCCCATTCCTCCAAGTCCTCCTACTGCGCCCATTCCAACTGCATTTCCTCCAATTCCCATTCCTCCTACATCCATTCCTCCCATTCCAACTCCATTTCCTCCTAAACCCATTATTCCCATTCCAACTCCTCCCATGCCCATGCCCATTCCCATCCCTCCAGCTCCCATCCCCCCACCACCAACAAGTAGCGCTCCCCCAGCGCCGCAAGCCAATTGTCCGACAGCTGGTCCCACTCCTCTGGGCCACATAGGATCCATGAGCGCCCCCTGTTGGCCAAGCTGAATCAGCTGACTGACCGAGTAAACCCCACCACCACCAGCTCGGACGACCTCCTCGTAGGAGGGGGCGCGGGCAGCAGTGCGAGCCTCCTCCAGCCTCACCCGGGCCCGGTGCTTCATCTCGATGATGGTCTTGGTGTAGGAGTTGAGCGTGGCGACGGCAGCCGCCATGCAGCAGCTGAACGACAGCCAGGCCATGCTGTTGAGTAGAGGGAGGGAGAAGTTACCTCTGTCATCAGATCACAGGATAATGCAATTTCTTGTCTTCAGTTTGCAGCTCTGACCTGGATTATGACTGGACAGACTGGGGCTAGCTGGTTAGCATGCTAAATTCAGTTAAAACCTCTGTAACATTACAGAGACATCTGACCTTATGTTGTTTCTTTGCAGTCTGTAGATAACATTGGCTCATTTAAACTTTAAGTTTTAAGATTGTCCATGGTGGTTAAATTTAAACACACTTACGCAAACGACCATCCGTAGTCCCACGTCTGTGGCCTCCAGTCTTTGGGCCCGATGCTCACAGTCATCTGAAACACTGTGGTGTACATCATGTGTGCGACCATCCCCATCATACCTGGTCAGGAAAACATTTGTTTCACTAAAAATACATTTAAAACACTGCTAAACCTGCTTAAATTAGGTGGTCGACTGCCTCCCTTTATTCTTCCCAAACGCATCATAAAAACAGGGAACAGTAGAAAACAGCACAATCCAATGACTACTGCGTCATTTGACCGGAAACAAATGCTAACTGCACCCACCAAAAACAAATGTCAGTGGGTTTAACAGTGTTATTTTCCAGTATGGAAGGGTATTTAGACTCAAGAGAGAATAAGTCTCATAAATCCTTATACACTAGAATGAATACCAGTTCAGTGACGTCACATTAATGCTCATCATTCTGACATCTTCCCACAAATATTTGGGGCTGCCAGTGTTTAAGGTCGAACATGTTAAAGAGTGTCATTTTACAACAACTCAGCACAAATTGTCGCTCATCCTCACCTGACAGGACGGTGCACATGGCAGCGAAGGCGTTGATCTTGAGGGCGTTCATCTCCCTCTTGGCACAGAGGCAAAGCGCTTCCACACACATCAGCAGGAAGCCCATAGCCAGAAGGCCGATGTACGTGAACTCACTGATGACTGACAGCCAGAGGACACCTGGAAGAAAATCAATTTAGTGGGATAAAAATGAGCCAGCAAGACTGATGAGACAGTCAGTATGTCTGATGATGGTAAAGTGGGATGAAAATTAGAGTACAGGTTATATTTTCAAAGGTCTCTGGTTTGATTCGTGTTGTACCGACCTTGTGTCTCTCCTGGCGTCAGCTCAATGAAGCTGCGACACTTTTCTTCCTGATCCTCACCTGGAGGGACAGAAACAACAGTCAGGGTAATGGAGATTGTACGAAAATATATCACACTGAATCTTAAAAGGAACAGTTCAAACAAAAAATGGAAATTCAGTCGTTATCTAATCTAAACTATGCCTGTGTTTATGGACTCTATCATAGTAAAAGCCAAAGGATCAGAGTGTTATATTACAGCTGCAATACACAGGCTACTTTTTTCAATCATAATAACACAAGTAACATATAAAACACAATGAAAAGAGTTGCTTCAAGTGCAGAAGACATGTGTGATGTGCTGCTGACTGTCGACCATTCACAGACAGTTTACTTATTAATTCTGTGGCTACAATAATCTGGTATTATAGGCTGGTATAAATTATCCTCCTTAGAGAGGCTTAACTGTAAATCATCTGTGTTGACTCAAACACATTCTGACTGGCAGCTGTAAAAGCTACAACAGAAGAAAACAGTTGTAGAGCAGTGACATGTCAACAACGTTCATGTTCTTGTTCATGTTCATCGCACATCCAGTGGTTGAAAGTAACTAACTACATAATTCAAGTACAGAGCTTCAGTGCAGTTTTAAGGTACTTGTACTTGTAGGACTTCAGTCTGAGTGTGCCGGTGCTTAAAACAATAAACCTTTGAGTACAAACTCAGGTGTTTAACCACCGGGTCCCTGTCATTGTAATGCTTTCTGCTCCCATCACAAACCTTCGTTGTGCTTCTCACAGGAGAGCCAGAAGCCGGTGTGGAAGTAGCGCAGCATGTACTTGTCCTCGCCCGTCTCCCAGATGTAATGGACGGCGTTGGCCAGCTGCTTCCTCCTTATCCTGGCCAGCTCCTCCTTCTGGAGCGGAGAGAGGGTCACGTTGGAGACCGGGCTCCTCGGGTCCGGCGTGGGGGCCTCTGGACGAAGAAATGTAGGACACAACGAGCGATGAAAGAAGAAAGAGAGAAGAGAAGCACAGAAGTACAGAAAATAAGAAAAAGATTTTAGGAAAATCTGAGGAAAGCTGTATGAGGAGACTCAGGAGTAAATCAACCAGGAGGTAAAGAGAGTAGAGGTACAGAAAGATTATAAAAGACAGAGAACCTCTGACATAAATCCCAAGAGGATCTCCTGAGGGTCACGGCGTGTAACACAATTCAGCCCTGTAACACAATCCAGCCCTGTAACACTGTTCTTTAGGTAATCTGTAATTTTCTATGCGCTGAAAATTGAATACTACATGGAAACAAACAGGCTTAGCGCTCAAAGATGAGACAGCGGGCGAGTGAATCCAGATGACAAGCCGCTGCAGATACAAAGTTCTGAGCTTAGCAACAAAGCCGGGATTATGTGAATCTCTGCCAGGCAAGTGTAAAATACTTGGAATATCGGGCGCAAGACAAATATTGCAGAAGTCAGAAAACTCTGTACCACATCAGTATTTTTTAGAAATACTGCAGATATTTTTACATGATCAGTGTGCTCTTCCATGACCGACGTTCTGAGGAACTATCAACACTTTTCATGGAGAAGAGTGAAGTGTGTGTGACAACATGCCTTCACATACAAGAATGAGGCCACAGCTCACAGTAGCTGCACACAATCTACAGATCATGTGTAAAATACATGTTTGGATAAAAGATGATGACTTTTGACTTGACCCTTTTGGTTTAATTTACGACATAAATGATGATACTAAATAAGATAATATGTAGGCTTTATAAAGCCAAACAATCAATTTAGTTTAATGTGACATGGTTTCTTAAACAGACGGAAAGATCTTGGATTGTTGTGTCTTATTTCCTGGTGAAAATATTAAAAGATCATATTTTTCTGATTCGATTGATCCACTCAGCCTCATAAATGCAAACCAACCGGTTGACAGTCTGAATTTTTACTTCCTGTGTCAAGTGTGTGCTACTAGAGAAAACCCTCTATTTATAGCCTGCATCACTTTTTTACATTGTTTTCGTAAAACATATGTGGGTTTCCTCCGTGTAGCACTACAGACAGCTGGCGGGCCTCCACGGTCTGAGAACAGTGGTTCTAGTGTATCAGGTGCAGACGACATCATGAATTTAACTGGACAATGTATGTTTGAGTTACAGCAACTTCCTGTTTTGTGGGGAAACATCAAAAATTCGCTGTGCTGTCACAGAAATGCAGCTCAGTGAAAACTTTAAATCTGAAGACTCTTTAACTGTTGCCGTCTTTAGATTGAACTCAGTCTGAAGCACATCTGGCTAAATCTCTGGGAGCAGTTCATTAAAGAACGACACTTGTAAATGGAAAAAAAGGTACAAAAATTGTACATGAATCAAAGTGGCCGACTTTCTCTTAGGTTTAAGTCATAACCTTAACCAAGAGGCCTGTTCAAAGTGATGAAGATGTGCGCTTCACATGCAGTTGACAGTGTGTGTCTTCCCCCTGTGTACCAGCATACAGACTATATTTCTGAAGTTTCTCTGGATTCTTTTTTTAAAAATCTTGAGATGTTAAAAGTGGCGATTGGATCTATGCACGTTGTAGACGGCATGGCAGAACCATTTGCCACGCCCAATCCAGAATCATGTCAGATATCAATTTTTGCCTCTTCTGACAGTGGTGCCATTTTTTTCCAGGATCCCAAGTCCCTAAAAATGTATCACCTTGTTTAGGTTCAATGTTCTATTTGTTTCTTGTCACAAAACTGTACTATGGTTTAGACACTAAAACCATCTCTTTAGAGGAATTAGGAATACATCATGGAAGGCAGCGTTGACCAGCATTCAGCTGTTTGGCAGTCTGTTGCTTGTTACATCCATAAAACCACCATCCCATCCCATCCCATCATGTGAAAGAAGGCTAATAAGCATATAAATCTCGATATCTGTGATGTGTACAAACTTCAACCTTGGCCGTGGTGGACTGCAGAAACATTAACATAATATCTGGATGACTGGAGATTCATTTTTAACCAAAGTTAATTAAAAGTTGTTAAAATCTCCTGCTGATAACAACACAAACACACATCATGGAGGCTCGAAACAAACGTAATGTTTGACGTGGAAGTTGTTTTGGCGTAGTATAGAGACACGTCAGTTTGCAATATAATTGGATTTTGTGCTTGTTCAGCCAAAAGAGGTCCATAAGACTGAAGTACAACTGGAATACAATTATGTGGAAAAATGAATTTTTTTTAATTGATGTTTGATGTGAAGAAATTGCTGATTACTTGTTAAAGTATGATGAACTGATCTGATGTTCAAACAACGTTTTTATTAATAATCTAGGAGATGGAGGCTTGAACATCAACATCTGCACCTGTACGTCAGGTTCAGTCGCACTGAAACAATGACTGGCATTGTTTCCTGCTCTCACCTGTGGTGTACGGCTGACTGTTGTTCTGCCCACAGTTCTTCAACTTGACGGGCGACAGGCAGAGAGGCTTCACCACCTTGTGTGTTCCCTCACACCAGTAGGAGGTGCAGAAGGCGCAGACGGACAGGGTGAGCGCCAGCGAGGTGAGGAAAAGTGACAGCAGGGAGCGGTTGCGCCTGGACATGTTCTCCAGCATGGCTGCTTCTCGACTCTGACCAATCCGGAGAGAAACAGTGTACGTCGGCCTGACTTTGAGGTTCAGAAATGGCTCCAAGAGCCTGACAGCATCTGCTGACCAATCAGGATGAGGATCAGATGATGGAGGGGGTTTCCGTGACACCACAGAGACGAGTCGAGATGAAGTCTAGCGCGGTGGATGTGGGTTGTTGTGACGACTGAGATTGATTCATGGAGGATTGCAGAGAGGAGAAAGGAGAAAGGAAGCAGGGAAAAAAAGGGGGATTAAGGATGTTTTAGAAGTGGAACGAAGGTCAGGGGGGAATCTGGAAACAGGGTTGGTCGGAGAGACGGAGGGAGGGCGTGTTTGAGGAAGGAGGACAGGCGATGAGCAGAGGTCAGAGGACAGTGGAGTGGACAGAGATGAAGTGCTGGGATTTAATCACTTCACACAAGTAGAAAAGGAGACAGATGTGCAGGCCAGAGGTTGCAGGAGGAACTCTGGCTCTCCTCCTGCTCCAGTATCAGTCACAGAAAATCAGCGTGGATCATCAGATTTAAATTAGGGACCTTCCTTTCTTCTTGATGTCACGGCACGAGCCAGGCGAGACGTTTGACTCCACACATTTCTTCCTACCGAGCTGCCACTCTACTCCATGTTTCCACTGCCATCACGTCTCGTATCCGTTCTCTGCCGCTCCTTCTCTCGCGCGGATGGAAGATAAACGTCTAATTCTTATCCTGCGGATTTTGAATCTAATCAGTCCAGCTCCCAGAGCACATCGCACTCCTCAACCTGTTCCTCCACCTCTCCGGGAAGGATTGAGCTTGCAAAGGAGTGATTAGTCCTGTATCTCCGACCTACAGTACCTCTGGGCCTGGTAATCTGTGTTAATCTTCCAGGGTTAGGTGGATGAGATTAATGCCCACTGACTCTCATGCTGTCTTTGGCTCGACGACCACCTAAAAGTAAAGATGAGAGACAGAGGCAAGCATCTGGAATAAGAGTTGCTAGGAGCAGCTGAGGTAACATGATTACTACAAAGTCTTTGACGTTTTAAGGCAATAAAACCTGAAACTAGTGAACTTAAACTCTTCATTCTCTGTTTTTTTTTTTCGGTTTTCACGGTGCGTTTAAAAGATGTTTAAGACACAGAAGTGCAGGGAACGTTTTCTGATTTTTCAGTTTGTGTTTCATAAAGTGGATTTTGATTCAGGGTAAGACAAATAAACCTGACTTGTTATTTAAGCTATCGATGTTGGTAGCAGCTATTTGAGAGTTTAGCTTTTGGCCATAACCATCTTTGTTTTCTGGAGCCACCAGTGAGCATGTTTGGACCAGCGGGTGGAGCTTGGGAGGATGTTATTTCTGGATCTAGGACAAACCTAAGTAGTGATTTGTTAATCACAAGGTAGCCACGCCCTAAAACACAACCTGATTTATTGTCTATTTGACTTTAAATGCGACCATAATTCACAAAATGAATGTCATGCTGTATTGAAGAAGCGCTGGATCTGGTGACTGAGACCATAAACTCATCGACTCATCAACTGTTTACTGGGACAAAACTACATACTGCCCCTTTAATTTAACTTAACTTTAAAAATCAACATTTCTATTCTGCAGTATAGCCCGTGGTTGTTTCAGCACCACTTCCTCTGACTGATGCATTACTCACTACCACAGTCTGTATCAGTGCTGGTCTTATCTTACAACATATTGCACCTAAATCCAATTGGATGTATCCTAAAAGGTGACATGTTGTACTTTCCCACCTGTTTGTGCAGTTTGATTGACATAACACACAACATACAGAAAACCTTCAGTGTTTTCTCTCTGCAGCCACTGGATTAAAGCCAGATTTTAGGAAAACCTGTCTGAAGCATCTGTCCTGCAGTTTTGAAGACTAGTCAATCATAATGTGGGACATGGGATGAAGGGATAAACATGCTGTCTAGTCCCTCATGACGTGGGACACCTGGCCACCCAAAGTGGATTTTTACACTTTATCATCGCTCTACTGCAGCTGCCTGGTAGTTTCATGCCTGTTGCAGTGACAGTAATGTCAAGATGGACAGTACAGAACCTCCAGAGGTCAACATGCTACATAGAAGGTATAAACTCACACAAAACACTGGGAAAGTGTACGTAGCAACATAACACCACCTACATTCACTCTGTCAAAACAGCTTAGATGGCAAAGTGAACAATAATTGTGACAAGGCTATGAAATGAATAGAACATAATGTCTCTGCAAACAACCAGCAAGTTTAAAATGTTCTAATTTTACTTTGTGGGCTCATGCAGCACAATCAACATCATCTAAACCCACTAATACAGTTTTCTTCTCTTCCCTCCTTAAGTTATATCTTCTACACTGTCTGACAAAACACTGTATTCTTTATCCATCTTGGTTATATTTGTAAACAGGGAAAAGTGTATAAAGTTATTTTTTTTTATCTCTATCAGCTTGTTCCAGCTCTTTGTTGCACTAAGCGAAATATTCAGAATCCAGTTTCTTTTACACATCATGTGCGCCGTGTTGCACATGTCCCTCTTTTTCTTATCTTTGGAAAACACTGAGATCTCCACCAGAATTTCACATAAAGTTCTGCAGGTTTAAATAATGTTTGGCAGCACAGCGGGAGTTTTAAATAAACGACCCACTTACGTGTCAACGAGATTTAAGTTGTGTTAACAGGTGATGTGTCCCCGACCCCTGAGAGCATGTAACTGTCAAATTAATCAAATCGCTTTAATCGTAAATGCTTATGTCACGTTCAACCGGGCATCGCAGATTAGTGTGGTCCATCAAATCATCTCGAGGTGTTAATCTATAATCCATACGCAGAGGCAGTAATTGTTCGGCTTGACTTTACCTTACATGTGTCGATGTAATGTCTCCACACACCTGTCCATGTTATCGACAGCTGAGGCATACAGATTAACAGATCTATCTATTATATAGCATTAATTGAGCGATTTTTACATGGAGTTTGGTGGACAACCTCCCTGCTGACTGGTGTAAATGTCACACAGATACAGTTAGTTCTTCACGCAGAGACATTTAGATTCACAGTTAATAAAAGAGGCATACAGACTTTCATCTTCTCATCATGCTGATCTGAAATCTTCCCCCCGCCGTGAGTGTGAAATCCATCTGTCGTTCACACTCAACTTGTTGATCAGCGTTCACTGGTGCAACGAAATAAAAATGTAAAACCAGCTCGACTCACCATGTTTGGGACCCTCAGCGGAGACTCTTCACGTTTCCTCCTCCTCTCCTCCGACAGGGATTCAGTTTCCTTCACCTTTCCTCTGCGCTCCCTCGGTTTTCAGAGTTTCCATCAGAAACCCACCCAGATTTCCCTCTAATCCCCCACAAGTCCATCTGTTATTTTCCCTCCCCTTTGCTCCCTATACTGCTTCTCTTCATCCATCCTCACATCTCTCTCTCTCCGTCTCCTGTTTTCTTCATCTCTCCTCCACTCTCACTCATGACCTCCCTGACCTCTACGCCTATAGTGATTAATCTGACAGTATGGTATGGGCAGCTTAGATTGAGATGAGTGTGACGGGCTCATTGTATCTGCTGCTCTCTAAACTTCGACCCGTACAGCTGTGCAGTACATGCAGCTGCTGGATTTAGGCAATCCCATCACTGCGAAATCATTGAGTCTCTCGTGGGAGAGCCAACATGTTGGGAACAGTGTGTTCAAACTGTGTGTCGAGGAAACAGCAGCGTCAGAGGGGAAAAGAGTTCAAGCTACTTGACAGCCAGGATTTTGCATTCAGGACCAAGTTGATTTCAACATGACTAAGAGCGTGTTCAGGCCCTGATCAGACCACATGTTAACATCTGTCCTGAGGGAGTTCAGTACAAAGGCGGCAGTTCACACCTGGCATCGACACGAGTCTCTCAAATGACCCCTTGTGATCAGATCCCACCTCCCCGCTCGACATGCAGTATAACACTGAAACAACATTTTATTTTACGAAGAAAGAAATATCTTCATAAAGACCATTTGCCAAATTAACAAGGGGTCCAAACAGTGAGGAATCTGTTGTGTTTCACAAAGTTTGAATGTCTTCCTAAATCCGACTTTCATAGATTTGATTTCCATCTTTCATTCCTTTTACTGCTTTTTTAGACTATTTGTTTGTTTTTAATTCCTCCATTGTGATGTCTTTTTTCTTTTTTCTAACCGTGCTTTACTACTTTTATTATCTTTAATCTTTGTCCTTTATTCCTTTACTGCTCATCATTTCATTTGTTTTTCTTTTCACTTATCTCTCTCTTCTTTTCTGTGATTTTTCCTGTTTCATGACTTTTTCCATTACATTTTGTTGACATACTGACTGCATTCTTCTTCCAACTGTGTCTGGGATTTCTGAACACTCCAGGCTAAGAGCAATGACTCTGCAAGTTATTGAGACATTTAAGTCATAATTAGGACAAAGCAGTGTTTGATATGTCCGGATATCTCCAGCTACAATCGTTTTCTCAGGTTATTGGGCACAAAAACTGTAAATATGCTTTTGTCGTCTTGACATAACAGGATAAGTAAGTTGACTCGTGACTAATCAGAGTTCTGTCACTTCAAATGTTTGTGGTAATGAAACATAAAAATATTCACAGTGACGTTTCTGTCATTGTACTGCAGTTAATAAGAACCCCACAGTTTCCATCATGTGATCAGACTGGCTTGTGTAAATAAGGCCAGAGGACTGTGACTGCAGCATCCTAATGTTACTCATGCTGACTAACTGTCAAATCCCCAATGTCCCCCCTACTGTTTTTAGACACTAAGCTCTCTCATGAATGGAGAGATCCGCCTCTACAGTCAATCTGACATTTCCTCCTCTTCTAAACAAATTCTCTAATGGCCTTAACTGACTCCACTTCCCTCACTCTCCTAAATTAAACAGGAGAAAGATGCAACGGCTGAATGGATGAAACAGCTGAATACACTGTGTAACACAGGGGTATAGCGACATACTAGAACTGCTGTAAGACATACATGAAAACGCTGCGCTTCAAATGCATTTATATGTTAAATGTTTTATCCACCTTAAAGCTGAATTAAGTGGTTACAAATTCTTAAATTCACAATTACTCCTCCTCCCTCAAAGAAAATTCAGAATCTACGAATATTTAAATATTTTCATTTCAAAGGTTTAACATCAACATATCAAAATGTCCCTACTTCCCTTTAAAGTCCATTCTAAGTGTTTTTGTACCGAAGGCTTCATGTATTCTCATCACATTTGCTCAGTTGGAGTGTGATTGGCTTTACACAGTCAAAAATCCTGCTCATGAGAACACGTTAAATGTTTCGTGTCAATCACATACTGTACACTGTTCTGCACAGTGAAGGTCAAACATCTATGTAATGGAGGGAGACATTGATCCATGAAGAGATCAATAAACCGTAACATGCAGCAAATTGATCACATGTAATTTATTTTTAATTATCATCGAATTATTTTCCTTCCTTGTGTGATTTATGACTGCGGTCCTATTTAATTATTCTTATTTGTTATATATCAAATGATGCTTGATCCTCGATTATTTTACTTTCAATGTGCAAACTGTCATGTGTTTCACGTAGAGCGACCGGGACATGTTGCATCTGAATATGTTTGTATCTGAGGCCCTCTTGTGGTGACAGCAGGGTAGTTCTTCATGAGTCATAAGTGAATGTTGGGCTCAAAGAAATCCCCCCAAAAAAGGAAAGAAAAAATTTAGATTTGGGAAAAACTCGACAGAGGGGGAAAAAAAAAACAGACGGCAGAGAGGAAGGAGGTGGCATTAGTTTGAATAATGGGCTCCGTGTCTGTGGGGAAATTTCCAGCTTTGTTAATGGCAAATAAAGCAGTTAATGTTAAGCCAAATCGGGATGTTTTCCTAAACCTAACAAAGTGGTTTTGTGCCTAATCCTAAACAGAGTATAAGTGCAGCATTGTGACAACAAACAAACATAAAGTTGCAAAATAAAGGAATGTTAATTTTCAAACTTATCTGTGATTTTGACTTATTCTGGCGTTTAAATGAACCTTGAACATCAGAGCTACAGAAGCCCACAGTCAACAGAGCAGAGAGCGTTTCACTTCTTGTATTATTTTATTTCTCAAACGTACTGTATACTGTCACAGTTTACAACACAGCTTTAAATGTAAATACACAGCAAAATAAATTAATTTCATACAAAATCGAATTTGAGAAATAAAAAATAATCAGTGTTATGGACTACTACTTCTTCATCCTTATCTTGCTCTACCATCACTCCATGTATCCTTCAGTCAGGTTTTCCATCAAAATTCACATTTAAAGGAGTCAAAAATACGTTAAAGACGTGTACAGGCCCATGAAACATAAAAGAATGTCTTCCCTGCCTGCTTGATTTACGCTGAGCTGTCATGTTTCACCTCATAAACTAGGATTCATCCTGCTACCGTGGATGTTTTTAGTCAAAACTCATCTAAAAATTAATCTTCAGCCACAAGGAAACAGCAGCCGTGTGCAGAGCTACAGAAAAGTGGAGCCTTTTACACAGATTTGCCTTTTCATACAGGTGTGTGTTGAAATACTTCAGTAAATAATCGTTCACACACCAAACGGATGAGGAGCGGATGCATACACGTAGAGGAGAGGATCCGCTCGGACAGCATGCACATCAAAGAGGTTGATATGTTCAAATTCGGTTTTTATTTTAGCCAACACTGTAGCTAAACATCATACAATAATACAGTTCTGTTTTCTTGTCAATGCCAGGGGGATACAGCGAAGACGTTCAATTACACAATGAATCCAGAACAACTACAAATCTAAACAGGGATGAAAAAGCCACCATTGGTTACTGAGTTGATTGATAATGCAGTGTTTGAACAGCCAAGTCAGATTAAAGCCAGTCACGTGTGATCAATACCATCAACCACTCACAACGACACTGTCATGACAGTTAACCTGAACTTGTCTTTGTTGGAGGGCATTTGCTGCATCAATAAATAATCACGCAATAAATCAATCAATAAATAGATCAATAAATAGTTACTCATCATTGTAACACTCTAATATACAGTATATTTCAAGTTTATCTGTGATTACTTCCACTATTTACATCAGCACGATATATATATATACACTGCACACACACGTGCAGACAGGTCACACACACACACAGACACACGCGCACACACACTGCCTTGTACAAACACATGCACGCGTCATGAAAACCTACAGTGACGTCATCCTCTGATCAGTTCTGTTAATGTTCTACAGGTCCGGTCACAGAATCAGTCAACACTCAAAATACACAGTAATTCTTCAGTATTTCCACACAGACACTCACACTGGCGCTCTCTGCTTCTTAGACTTGTGCGTGAAGAAGATAAGGGCTGGCTGAACCAATAGATTTCATGTCAGAGCACAGCGTCATATATTTTGTGTATTTCTGTTAATATATTATGCTGCATACTTTAAATCCATGGCTTTTATATTGATTGGAAATGTGCAGATATTGACGGGAGGCGAGTGTTAGCTGAGCAGCTGTGTGATTAAAGGATCATACGAGTGGTTTTTGCAAGGAGGGAGTGAGGCTCAACACTTGATAAAGGATGTTATTACATGTGCTCAGAACACTGGAAAACTGTTGTCGGTAAACGCAGTTTGTTTGCAAGTGATGGCTTTCTGTGTTTATTCATGGTTTGGGGCCCTGACACACTCGGGGCTTTCAGTGAGTGTCTGCTGCCCTGGTTGTTGTGCTGCGTCTCGTACTGGCACTTGTCAGCACTTGTCAGTGTCTTTTTGCGTTATGAGTAATTACAATGGATGGTTGCCTGGAGGGTAAACTGGACATTGATCTTAAATCATAGGTCTATGTTTTGGAAGCATTTAGACCCATTTAGAAGGCTATATCATGCAAAACTACCCAGTGTGGTCCTTTGATGTACTACAGGTATGAGACAGGAGCAATTATAGGTCAAGTTGTCAGAACATGAATGGATTGTTGTTTTTATTCACCGTCTCACCCAGCCTGCTGCCTGACAGCAACTGCGGTGGGAGGGGGACTCCCCCGTTATGTGGAGTGGATCCTCCAAAGTGGGCCAAGCCGGCTTGTTGATTCCCTCCAAAGAAACTGGACTGACCCATTCGTGCACACAATAAGTGGTCTGCCAAAGGATTCCCCTCCAGATTCCCAGACTGCACCGTTCCATCTCCTCTACTATAGGAGGTTATGTTAAATCCCATCTGTGGAATCCCTCCCACAGACACAGATTGAACCATTCCAGTTCCTGAACATGGAGGAGCCGCCTGAGCAGCTCCAAAAGTGAGAGAAGTCGTACCAAAGGAGGGAGCCAGGGTGGAACCAAAAAAGCTGCATTGTGGGGCCGGTGTTTCGGGAAAGGACACCCCTGCAGCAGCCCCCGATCTGACCACAAGGCCAGATGTCATGCCCCTGGCTTTGAAAGCGCCTGGGAAATTAGGACAAGCAACAGGAGGATGAAGGGGTGAGGGGAAGGAGGGAGGGATACATAGTTTGAAGTATTCCAGCAAAGAGAAAATGCACCAAAGCAGAGAGGGGTGAGAAGAGTTAATTATCTGCTGGGTGACACACACTAGTATCTATTCTGCACTTTAATAGGTCACTAATGCTCACACACACACGCACACCCACACAACAACATCTATACACTACAGCAAGACCACAAGGGAGGGGTGGTTAGGTCAAACACATAATCACAGTAAGCTTTTCCATACAACCTATGATAAATATCTACTTGTCAGTCACACTGTCTCCCCCTCTCTGTATGTCCCCCTCCCCCTCTCCGTCTCACTCTGGACTGAAGTCTTCAGCTGAACAGTAGTTGAATGCATTCGAAACCTCACCAGGGAATTGCTGAGTTTTAGTATCTCAGTGATTTTCCAGTCTCCGAGGTCGATCATGCATCCATTTGAATTAAGCACACCACAAGTAACTCCACATGAGACCTTTGTTAAAAATGTCATTTTTCACGCAGAGCCAAGTATTTCTCTGTCCTTACCGATGGCTTGTGTCTGGGCAGCGAACGTGTTGATGAGGGGGCGTTGTATGGGTTTGGGGTTAGAAGAAAATAGATCGTCCAAGTCAACGAGCGACGCCCCCGCAGAGCCCAGAAAGGAAGCAGTCTTTCTATACGTCTCCTTTTCCTGCATTGCTTGCTTTCCTGCAATAAAATAAAGGTCCAATTCTACTCTAAAAGGTGTTTTCTTTTGGGAAGAGGTCAGGGAGGAAGAGAGAGCAAAGCGGAAGAAAGTTTAGTTGATTAGGATTGTTAGCTAGCTGCTGACTGATGGGAAGGAGGTGAAATGGAGAAAATGGAAGAAAATGGTCACACATGCAAGGGACCATTTAGTGTAGACAAGAGAAGGGTATATTTGTACATAAATGTACATAAGCACAGATGCAGGCACACAAACAGTTAAGTATTTTGGGGCGACCATTTTCAGTCGAGCTGGGAAATTAAAACAAGCAGAGGTTTTAGCAGACAACGCAGAATAAAGATTTAGTTTATGAAGTCAGAGCGGGGCATTTGTTGCTGTGTAGAAAGAGGACGATGAGCTCCTACTCTTATGAATAATGGATGGAGTGCAATTGCATGAATTTAGAGAGAGTGTAAAGTGCAATTTACCTGTCCCATTGCTCGGTGTGCTGCTCGGTGCACCCCAAGGATCACCTTTTTTAGAAGCTCCATCTCCGAAGGGGTCACTCGATGGGGAAGAGTCTGAGGGCGCAGCTGGAGCACCCCAAGCATCATCAGTGCCACCCGGAGCTCCAACTAGACAGGGAAACGGAACAGGCAAGCTCAATGAGTAAAAAAACTCAAATACACAGATTACGTCAAATATTTTAGTCTGATGACTTATTTATGTGAAAAAATACTCTCAACAGCCTTTCACTTGTTATCTATGTTTTCAGCTGTGTATGTTTGTTGGTTGGTTGGTTTGTCGGCAGAATTACACAAAAACGACAGAATACATCTTGAAGATAAAACTCGGGTATATTTAGGTGGCTGGTATCTGATCCTAAATCGGTGATCTTAAAATTATGTTTAATCTTAGTTATGGGTGGTTTACAACTTAAGAGTGATACCGGGCTGTTGAGTTTGATATTGGTTCAGGCTTGGCTGAATAAAGGAAACTGTTGGGCCTTGTTGGATGTGTGTTTTCCAGAGTTTTCAGCCATATCAGATGGCCACCTTTAGCAACTTGAGGGCATCGTCATGAGACTACGCTACGCAGATACAAATGGCCTTCTTGATCTTCCTCCAGCTGTCCAATGACGCCTGGTCCATGATTTTGAGCTCTTGTCAGTCAATCTCTTGCTCAGAGTCCTTGCCGCTTCACCAACGAAGTGTTCATCACACACACAAATCAAAGATGACACCTTCAAGAATCTCTCTTTCAACAGCCCAACCACATAATAAAGCCCTAAGGGAATGATTCTGTTGGTACGGGAGTTACAACCCCCCAATTTATTACCAGTTGTTACCACATATTTAAAGTTCTGATGACACCTGAGTAGCTCCCATTTCCATTGGGAAAATAAGGCAAGCTTTGAAATATAGAAATTTGACAAGTTTAGAGTATTATTTCAGATAAAAGGATTCCTAAGTTCCAGGTATTAATCATCATAACCAAGCATTTATTTGTTTGTTTCTTACCTGTTCCCCAAGGGTCACTGTCTGGCTTGGATGAATCCCCAAAACCATCAGAATTATCAACAGGCGATGTGGCACTTGGCCCATCCCCCCAGGGATCTCCGCCTTTTGTTTGATTTGGAGCAGATGGTGCATCCCAGGGATCTGATCCTGTGGTGGGTGGAGAGCTAGCAGGGGCTCCCCACGCATCTGCACTGCCTTGGGGCGAGCTAACTGGAGGAGTATTGAAGGGATCTGAAGCCTCAACCTTTGGTGGGCTGGATGGCACTCCAAATGGGTCTTCTTTAGGTGGTGTTGTTGGTGCAGTAAAAGGGTCGTCTTTTGTAGGTTGAGATGGTGGAGAGAAAGGATCCTCCTTAGGTGGTGTTGTTGGTGCAGCGAAAGGGTCGTCTTTTGAAGGTTTGGATGGTGCAGAGAAAGGATCCTCCTTAGGTGGTGTTGTTGGCGGTGCAGCGAAAGGGTCGTCATTTGAAGGTTTGGATGGTGCAGAGAAAGGATCCTCCTTAGGTGGTGTTGTTGGTGCAGCGAAAGGGTCATCTTTTGAAGGTCTGGATGGTGCAGAGAAAGGATCCTCTTTAGGTGGTGTTGTTGGCGCAGCAAAAGGATCTTCTTTGGTAAGTTTAGTCGATGCAGAGAAAGGATCATCTTTAGGTGGTGTTGTGGGAGCAGTGAAGGGGTCGTCTTTAGATGCTGGTGCTGCAAATGGATCTTCTTTAGGAGGTGTTGATGCTGGTGCAGTGAATGGATCATCTTTTGGGGTGTTAAATGGATCATCTTTGGCAGCATTGAATGGATCATCTTTTGGAGCATTGAACGGATCATCTTTTGGAGCATTGAACGGATCATCCTTTGGAGCATTGAACGGATCATCTTTCGGAGCATTGAATGGATCATCCTTTGGAGCATTGAACGGATCATCTTTCGGAGCATTGAACGGATCATCGTTCGGAGCATTAAATGGATCATTGTTGGATGAACTGAAAGGATCTGGTTTACCTTTTGGAGCAGCAAATGGATCTTTCTTGTCTTTGGGTGCACTGAAAGGGTCTGAACTGTCTTTTGGTGCAGCAAAAGGATCTTCTCCATTCTTTGGTGCAGCAAATGGATCTTCCTCAGTTTTTGGTGCAGCAAATGGATCTTCCTCAGTTTTTGGTGCTGCAAATGGATCCTCATCACCTTTAGGCGGAGCCCCCCAAGCGTCACTGCTGGCTTCCTTGTCAGCTGTATCAGGTCTTGCTGGTGTGCCCCATGGATCTGTGGCTTCTTTAGGTGCGCCGGGTGCTCCCCATGCATCCGTTTTTACCTCCTCTTCCTCCTCCGCTTTCTCTCCTCCCCAAGCACCGTCTTTAGAGTCACCGCCTTTGCCAGCATCCTCCCATTTCAGCTCATCTTCACTCAGTTTGGCCTAGAATTGAATTACAATTGCACAATTAGGAAGGTAAGCACAAACACTATGGTTTAACTGTGGTGTAACCAAATCCCTCCTGTTTACAAAAGATGTAACAGATTAATTTAAACTGTTTTAATATTTGTAGCTGGCATAAAGGACCCTATGGGATTTGGTACTTATAGATTCTCCCACATCGACCCAGGGGATCAATTTATGGTCGATCATTTTACAGTTTATTGTATGTATGTATGTATGTGTGACAAATGTATCATGTCAATAGAGGGACACAATGAATGAGCAGGAAAAGGTTAAGTGTATCATAGGAAAATAGTGAAATGTATGAGTATTGCATCGCCTGTTCCTCCAAAATAACTTCCTTTAAAGTTATGACATATGAAGGGATCCGGTTATTTCTCAGCTTATAGATCTTGTTTTAATCCACAGCATAGTGCTGATGCTATGGTGTCCACCTGCTATGTCTGAGAACAGCATTTCCGATACACTTACCCTCCTCTCCATTTCTTTCTTCTCAGCTTCCTGCTTAAGACGCTCCTCTTTGCGGGCCGCAAAAGAAGCAGTCAAGTCAGCCACTGAGGGTATGTTGTCTAAGGATGGAAGCCCCGAGGCACCGGCAACATAGCACGGCTTGTAGCTGGGATCCTTGACTGCATCCGTGGATGAGGCTGGTATGAAGGGATGGAGATGAGATTGAATAAGATTTGTGGGAGAGTAGAAGGCAAAGACAATTGTACCAACACAGTTAAATATTGGGCATATAGTGTTGTTTAGTGTAGTGTTTCTTTTGATAGAAGGGCTCACCGGCAGAACCTTTTGATGTTTTCTCTCTGGTCTTTTTAGCAAAGTCTCTCTCCTCCTTTAGTTTGTCATCATCCTCCATAAGAACAAGAACAACTTTGGCCTTCTCTCTCACATTTGAACCCTTGGAGAAATATGCTTAAATCAGACAATGATTTGGTTCTGAACATTTAAGCAAAACCCTATCCAAGCCTGAAAAATCTTGACCTGAAACAAAATTAAATAATAAAAAAACCTCGACTGAATCTCTTAGCGTTCTTTATTTATGAAGCTGGCCTAGAGGTTTAAAGGACTGAGATCATATGAATATTATAGTGTCAATAATGGGTAACCTTAATGCATACCATGCATCCTTTTAATGGATATGAAAAAGTTGTATCGTTTGGACATAATCAGGCAGCATGTATCACCTGATCTTTGCCATCCTTTTCTACAAAGCGATACTCTGTGAGGGCTTTGACGATGTAGATGTTGTCTTTCATTTTCAGGAGCACGCGATCGTCACCGGTCTTTAACAGGTACTCCAGCAGTGTCAGGGACTGGTATGGAAAAAAGTATGAAAATGAGTGAAAATTTTAAACCCCAATGTACATAATGGAAACAAAAATAATCTCAAAATCCATTTGTTTTCTAAAACAACAATAAAATCTGTGTAAAATCACAAATTTGGTAGGAAAAGATAAAAACAGTTGAATCAAGATAAAAAATTATGCAATGCTTGTAGTGGATACAAGTGTAACTTAGTGCCAATACAAAGTCCCATGAATGGCAAAGTTTTAGTGGTCTCTTGTGTTATTGCTATATAGGTGACACCAGTAATTCAACAGCAGATATGTGCTATGTCAGGTATTGTCTTTACCAAAGACCTTCGGTCTTTAGCAAAGACTAGAGAGATAAATCATGTCATGTTGGCCTGTGATGGACCAGTAATTGCTTTCAAATGGCAATATATTTCAGCAGAGTTTCAAAACTATTGCAAAGGCAAAGTTTGCCAACTAAACATAAATCAAAAGAGTTTAACAACATATGGTGGTTTTCAAGATGTCTACGAGGATACAGCAGACAGATATTGTTTTATGAATTATTGGAAATTAAGCCTCTGTCACCTTTAGATATGATTCTCCCTGAGCACAGCCAAGCAACACTTGGCATTTTGGCAATACAGTAAAGCTGCTAAGAAATGTCTAGGTGACCATATTAGGCTCAATTCATTATTATCTATGATTCATCCATCTGAGACATCTCAGTGGGTCTGTTGTTAAATGTATCAAAGCAGGGAACCTGTTGTTCATTGTCATTGTTACCTTGTGGATGTGTCTCCAATTCCTGTCATCTTTCAGGCGTTTCCAGAGCATCGTCATGATCTCGTTGCAGGCCACCACATTGTAGGTCAGATCAGAGATGTCAGCCATCTGAGTGCTGGATGGGCCCCACGGGTCATTAGATGTCGCCTCTCTCACCTGGAAAACAAGCAAAGCATGACATTTCAGTGTTTAGGAAATATAAGGTGGTGGCAGTCCAAAGGTTACAGATGCCAGCTTGTGACAAAACAATTTTGTGACCCTACATGTCATTATCTCATTTCATTATGTAAAATCAAATATTAAGCATGTTTCATTATATATGATATTCAATGACAATATATAAAAAATTATGCACAATAAGTATAAAATCTGTCATTGGATATCTTAAAATAGGATCTTTGGAGGTGCTAGAGGCCGACAGGTTAAAGACATTTAACATTTGCAACATTCCTGGTTTGTGTCTGGCCTTACATACATGTCATCCTCAATGTCTATTCTTTCCTCTAGCAGAAAACAATGAGAAAGCATTTGAGTCTCAAAAGTATTACCTTGACCTCTGCCTCAGAATAGTTCTGGACCAGGTTCTTCAGCTGACGGCGGAGCATGGAGGACGTCATGGTGTCTTGGGGGGGAGGTGGGGAATCAAACCACCACGGTCTGATTCAGAGAAAACTTGTTAACATTGATGAATGCATACAGAGACAAGGAAAATATGGATCACACACAGATACAAACTCCCAAACCTTTTGTAAAAATCTGTTTGTGCGGTCTTATAGATGTATTTTGATCTTGCTTGAGTGCAGTTGCTGGCTCACTGAGCGAACATCCTGCTGGTCTCTCACCTCACTGGCTGCACTGGCTTCTCTCAGGATGTCAGAAACCAGATCCTGCAGGGAGGAACGAGTCGACACAAAAAAAGAGCTGAGGCAGGGTTTGGCACAGAGTGACAACAGCAAGTAGGCAATTATGGATATGTGACTGCAAAGCTAAAGCAGGGGTGTGCCTACACCTGCCGTGGTGTCATTCTGTCATAATCACTGCGACAAACACGTAGTATCCTCACCGAGAGGTGAGTTAGCCGTCTGGCTAAGCTACAAGCTAGTTAGCTCTCAGCATCCTTGGGCTGGTATAAGAAAATATAAGCTAAACCCTCATTTAGAGTACAACTGGATGATTGGTGTGAGCCGTATCAACTGTAGGTCAGCGTGCTATCAAGTAACGGGTCTGTCAGGAGTCACAGATCGTGTTTTCAGGACCTCGGAGAGCGACTGAAGACGGCCAGCAGCCGTCAATATGGCTAACGGTCGAGCGATGCTGTTAAGCCAGCAACAATCAGCTTTCAGCAATTAACGCGAGGGGTTATATGTCAAAAAACAGCAACTGCTTTGAGTTAAAAACAACACACACTGGTCGCACGTTATTTCGTGCGTCAAATGAGCGTTTTTGCAGGTAAAATAAAGCACTAACCCTGAGCAGATCTCCAGGAATCTTCGAGGAGACGACACGACGCAGCGGTTTCCGCTTCCGCAGTTTTCAGCACCTGCTAGTCCACGCCCCCCGATATATCATCTTACTTCTTCACATTAAAATACCCATTTATTTTAAACCGGATCCGAGTATTTTATTCTGGAATTTAACAAATAATTAACCGGAAACGTGTGAATTTTCCAGGTAACATAAAAATAGTAAACAGTTTCGTGACATTAGAGACGCGTTTATAGTGTTTCTGATGGTAACGGTCACTGAGTGAGCCTCAACTGACGCCGTCTGGCGGTTGGTACGTCGCGACACACACACACACACACACACACACACACACACACACACACACACACACACACACACAGGCCCCCCTCAGTAAAGAACTGAATAAATGAGTCACAACCACAACTCCCACATCAATAACAGTTGAATCAAGATGGCGGCCGAGGGCGAGTACGAGTCCATCCTGTGCGTGAAGCCCGATGTCAACGTTTATCGCATCCCGCCGCGGGCTTCAAATCGCTCGTACAGGTAAAAGAATTAACGGTCGGTCGTTTCAGGGCGCCGTGAAATCTGCTTTAACGGTGTTTTGGTGTCGCTCGGTGCGGGCATTGCACTTTCACGGCTCGGTGCCAGCTTTCACTGCACGACTAAGGGGCACTGGCTTTATGAGGTGTTGTTGGCAGACCGTCGGATTTAAAAGCGGTTCCGGCTGTGGAGTCGCGGTTCGGCTCGTTGGCTGGTCGTCTGTCTGTGTCGCTTTGTTGTCCGGACCGGTCGTGCTGTCAGAGATGTGACGGGGGGGATTTGTCATCATGCCGGGTCGATACGGGCGATTTGCCAGGACGGTCCCACACGCTTTGTGTGACAGCTTGGACGTCTTCTTTACACAGAGAAACTACTGGATTAGAAAATATTGTTTTCACGATCGATAGTTTTTGCTTGAGGTTGTCCTTCACTGATTTAAACTTTGTCCCGCCCTGTGGTGGACATGCAGGCGCGTCTGAGACAGTCTGGATTGACATACAGACCGACATGATAAAAACAATCATAAAATCTCCATTAAGAGCCCTTAAATGGATCAATATGGCAACCAGCAAGCTTATATGACCTGATAAGAACCAATGTATAAGTTATAAAGACAAATGACTTATTATATTCATGCTAAACCACTTATAATTGATAAATATCCAGTATGTTTTGTATTTTAAACTGGTGGGTTCTGACTCCCAAAGATATGAGATTAAAGCTGCACTATGTAGTTTTGAGAAGGACATTTAAGATCTTTTATATATTTTGTGCACCTAAACAAATTATATAAATAAACTATTTGTTTTCATGAGTGAATACTGTTTTGCTTTGTTTACATGTGGCGGACCCTGCCACCTTTCTAGCTTTTAGCTGTTCTGGTGACGTTATTATCCTCTGAGAACATCTCGTTCATTCAGTTATTATATTTGAGTTTGCTATATTGCCTCTTTATCAGTGTGAATATCAAAATTATCAGTCTGCATTTCTTCCCCAAAACTACATTGGGCCCCTTTGTGTCGTGTAAACTTTACTCTAATTCTTGACTTTTTTTTCTTGTCTACTTGTTTTCTTCATTAACTATTAACTATTACCTGTTATGTGGGTTCACAAGCAGACATTATTTAATTGTGTTGTGTATTATTCACAAAAAACACAAAAACATAACAAGGACACTTCTTGATGAAGATAACTTCACAGATTTGATTGATTTGAATGTTCTGTGACTTGACTAATAAATAACCTTCACACGTTCTCTCATCCTGAGTAATACTTCTGCAAAACACTGGAACGATCAGCTATTTGAGAACAAGCCTCTTTCAAATGTTACGTTAGTAACTGAAACCGCACCTTTTGTGAAACAGATGTAAACATCTTGTAAATACACCAGTTTTATGAGTTAGGTTTTGGTCTAACATGCAGTCTGTCTACAGGGCAGCAGACTGGAAGCTGGAAAATCCAGACTGGTCTGGTCGAATGAGGATCACAGCCAAGGGCAAAGTAGCGTTCATCAAACTGGAGGACAAGGTCTCAGGTATGACTGGACTTTACAACTCTATTACATCATACTCAATTACATCAGAGCATCACAGCTCACATGAGCCAACTGTTATTTTCTCAGCACAAACCGTCAGAAGCCCAGTGATATATTGGACACATTAATTCGAGGAATAAATCGATAAATGGATAAATGGTTTAGTTCTTCCAATTAATTTCTCCTGTTGTTTTCCCTCCTGTCCTGCAGGGGAGCTGTTCGCCCAGGCACCTGTTCAAGAGTATCCTGGCATAACAGTGGAAACGGTCAGCGACTCCAGCAGATACTTTGTTCTGCGGATACAAGATGACAACGGTGAGGATGTGAAAATGACTACGAGTTATATTTTTGGTCGCAACAACTTCAGCTGGTTACTAACTAATCTCTAAATCCTCTTTCAACATGTGGATTTGAAGAACGTCACGTTGGCTGTTGTTCATGTCAGATACTGTGTCTCTTGTCTGCAGGTCGCAGCGCTTTCATTGGAGTTGGCTTCGGGGACCGAGGGGACGCTTTCGATTTCAACGTGGCTTTGCAGGACCATTTCAAGTAAGTGGTGCGACTCCAGCTGCTTTTGTGATGGAAAACAAGATGCTGTCTTTTAGATGCACAGCACTTGCTGAAAGCTGCATGCTGTAGTTTTTCTTAAAACTGCTGAGATGCATTGTTTATTTCTGTAGCTGTGCTGATGTCTGTCTCTCCTTCACTGCAGATGGGTGAAACAGGAGACTGAATTCAGCAAAAGTGCCCAGCTTGGCGATTCAGGACCAAAACTGGACTTGGGCTTTAAAGAAGGACAGACCATCACACTCAACATAGGGGTAGGAACCAGTCTGACAAACAGGATGATGTCCAGGTTTTACTACATTTGTTAATATAATTAAAATACAATGAGACTGCTGTGAGTGTGGAAAGTAACTTCTAGTCAGTGGCTTTATAATTAAATTGCCCTGCTTGTATGCATTATAAATCAGTAATGTCACATGCATTTAGTAGACGGAAAAATAACTTAATGTTGCCCATAAAACATAAAACGGAGCTCGAGTGAAACTAGAGATCTAAAGTGTTGAGGGCCATTTGTAGTTCACAAATCAATCAAGTCATAATTTCCATTTAGTTGCAAATTTTTCTGTTCTGCACACTTTAAATGTGCCCCAAAAATCATTGCATTGCTCTCAAAGGGGCTCTATGCAACAATTTGTAACAATAAACATGTGTTAATCAGTTTTTTATTGGCCATTTGTGAGCAGAGTGTAACGGGAAGTAAAATATGAGACCTTCCGCGTCTCTCTCGGTTGGCTGTACAAGCCTGTGGAAGATTTGTTTTAAGTTGTTTAATGCAGCTGAATGAAAAGTTACTAATAAGTAAAACTGTCAGATAAATGTATCGACAAAAAAATACAATATTTTCCCGTAAAATGTCATGGAGTAGAAGTATAATGTAGCCTGAAATGATCTAGTAAAGTAAAGTACATTGACATGTACTCGTTATTTCCCACCACTGGTCCAGAGAGATTAAGCTGAATGTGATGTAAAGAAACAGGGACTGAAACTCAAAGGTAAAACATTAACACTCCTGAAATCCTTCATGAACATCTTTTTCTTTTCTCCGTTTCTAGCAAGGTAAAAAGAGGGATAAACCCCGCCCTCAAGGCTCAGGTGGGTTTGGACTCCTCCCACCACCACCTGGAGGCAAGATAGCCCCTCCTGCTTTGTCAGGCTCATCCAATCACAACATAGTTCCTCAGACCGGCGGCATGGCGACAGGTACATGGCACTCTCAAACTTAAATATAACTCACTTTGTGCGAACAGTGATTCGTGTTGGTGATCAAAGCCAACATGCACGTTTTCTTCGGGCAAACTAGAACACTTGATATCTCTGTGGTTTGTGGGTAACCTACAGGGATGACCTATTTTACATAATCACTGTGTTAATTAGTTTCTGTTAAATGAGTCAAAGAGTCGTTACAGCTCCAGGCCGTAGAAAATGAAGTGAAATGTGTGTCAGTTTGTAAGCTGTTGTTAATGAGCTCTGTGTTTGTCTCCGTCAGGCTGCCTGTTGGAGCTGGACACCAGTAACTCCAACACGGTGGTTCAGTCAAACCCCAGCTCAGATCTCTGGGGAGACTTCTCTGCTCCTGCAAGGTAGAACACTCATTTCTTGTATACACTGTATATATATATATTCACAAAGTGGCCGGTTTCCTCTGAAGTCACACTCAGGGTAGAAGCTCAGATGTGTTACAGTTGTGTCCCCCGTTGCAAGTTGTAAAGATGTAGGGAATCTGACAAATCATTATCATTTCACCACTTCCTGATTGATCAGCAACAAACTTGAAAAGAACTTGGATAGTAAAAATCCAGGTAAAGGTAAAACATAAAGCACTTGTTGCATAACATTAGGCTACATTGCGAGCTTGATTACATCCAGTGCACTTTACTTTGAGGCTCAAATGAATTTGTCCAAGTTATACGTTGATATTTTAAAAGTAATTCATGCCTTTCCTCTCGTATCATGTCACTATTAGCTAATGGTTTACCAAATATATTGTTTTATCTTGTAATCTTGCCAAATATCCATTCAAATTCTACAGTCTGTTGTCTTTCCAGCTGCTGATCAATCAGGATGCAGTTAAACGATAACAGTTTTGAAGCTGGAAAACAGCTGTACTACATTTGAACTAACTACCCTAAGCGGAAAATGGCCGCCGTGTGAATATGATCTATATATAACTCGGGCGAGGCTTTTAACACATTTTTGGAACCTGGCTGCAGGGATGTTTTCCGTTTCTGCCACAAGAGCTTAAGTAATGTCTGACACTGATGCGTCTGGCTCAGTTCATCCCAGAGGTGTTGGATGTGACTGAGGTCAGGTATCTGTGCACGCCCGTCAAGGTCTTCCATACCAAACAAAGTTATATACATGTCTGAGCAGCAAAGTGTCAGAATGAGTGTCTGTATCCTTTGGCCATTTAAAGTAACTACACTTGTGATGTGTTTTGGGTAAAATTCTGTGCAGATTACATATTATACTAAGCATTTTTGTACATCTCAGTATGAACAGCTGCACTGATACTATTACCAGCCAGTACTTTGCAATATCAGAATACAACGAACAAAAAACAACTTGAATTTTCTGTGTTTTCAGCTCCGTTCCACCACCGTCTCGGCCGCAGGACTCCGGGAACTGGATCCAGTTTTGAGTCGTCGTTTGTGACCTCCATCTCACCTGCATCTGTGTCTGTAGCTTCCTGTGCATCACACTGAGATTAACTCCCACACACTGATCCCAAAGCAGAAACGTGAAACACCGAAGAGCTGTAGAAACAACTCATGACATCATTTCACTCAGAAAGAATCACAGTTCTTTCTAATGTTTTGGCAGGAAATGAAGCATTAATCTGTTAAAGCCATGACATGATATGAGCCATTTCCACTTATATTTAAGGGCTATGTGTGACGACCTGAGTTCCTCTTTTCTGTGTCTGCGTCGCCTCTCCACTAGATGGCTCTCTGAGCAGAGCTTTGTCTTTGACCTGGCATGTTTTTGTCTCTGCTACAGCTCCCCTGCAGGCACTGCAGAGCGCCACATTCACAAGAAACAGTACCAGTGTTTCCTGTGACCTGCTGTGAATAATGTGCACAAAGCTCCAAAGCTCAACTTAAGAGAAGGATACATGAACTGTAAGACACAAATCAAAGAAGAAAATGGTCTTTATTGTTCTCAAATTGGCACTTGCATCTTATTTTGTGTCAATTAGCCTTATTATTTCAAATGAAGAGAGATTTAATCGTGACATACAGCAACAATCTGTCAAACATATTTAAAGATAAACCCAAAAGAAAGAGCTATTCCAGACACATCACACGCTTTTACCTCATTTGCAGGATTAGGTAGTTGAAATTTTAGACTGATCAGGGGATTAAATGACTCACTCAGTTCCACCTTCACACTGTGAATTGCGGAGTAGTACAGCTGCGTCCATGTCTCAACATTTCTGTATTTAAAACAACTATAGTTGATCCGAAGGGGGGTTTGAATTTCATGATATTACAAGTGGATTTAAAGATGCAACCTCAAAATGTTCAAGTTAGCTTTGCATTGTGAAAACTAAATTCTCTGAATGCAGATTAAATCGCCTTTATCACGCCATCGCCTGGTATTTATCCCTACATGAATCAGGAATGATCCATTGTATAGTATTTAGAGTGTTTATAGAATCACTAAGCTCACTTAAAGTGGGGAAAAGATACTGTAGGTAAGATTTATTCATAGAAATATTCGGGGAACGTTAACATTCCTTCCTGGCACATTAAATCTATAAATTTATGTTTACAGTGTGAAATCATATTTGTGTTTACTACTGCGTGCTTCTTATCAGCAGGTTTATTGTTATTGTTGTAACACTGGAATCAGCAGCCAAATCCAGACACGTATTATTTCTGTCACTTATTTACATTTGACACATTTTCAATGAGTTTTCTTAAGAATTATATAAGCTAAGAATTAAGTGTCATATTTTGCCGAATGTGGTGGCGAATGTTTGTCTGCTGGCAGTAAATTAAATTTACTTAAATACTTTTTTAAAGACCTTCTTCACCCCAATCCATTATGGAAAACAGAATCTCACCCCAATTAACTCACCCATTTCCAAAACCCAGTTTTGGATTGGATGAATGAAGTAAACCAGAGCAGGACTGAAGGCACATTTTTGAGCTGACAGAGTAACTCTCAGCTTGGCCTTTGCACTAACGTATAGTAAACTGTCCAACAGATTTATCTTTTAGATGCTAAGAAGATGCTAAGATGCTAAACTCAAATGTTAGCCTGAGCGGAAATAGCTGCACATGACTTTCTCATGTGCTCTGTGAATTTCCACATGAAGGAGTGGGATCGTTACGGCACATGTAATCGATTCATGAAATGTACCTGAGGCTTTTTGATTGGCAACTTGTTTATGGAGCTGTTGCAAACCTAAATACTGTATGTTTGATGTATATGTAAGTAAATACAGTTCCAGATGCAGAAGCTTTCTGACACAGTTCTAAGGCTCAACAGCAGATTCAGACAATCTGAGGGAAATTATTTGGAATCTAAAGGAGTAGTTTGACATTTTGGGTCAGTCCAAGTTTGTATTCGTTTTCTTGCTTAGAGATAGATGAGTAGATCATGTCTGTGTGTTTAATCTGAGGCTGGAGCCAGCAGCTGGATATCTTAGCTTAGCTTAGCATAAAAGACAGCTTGCCTGGCTCTGTCCAAAGGGAACAAAATGTGCCTAACAGCATCTCTAAGTCTCACTAATTAACACATATCTTGTTTGTTCATAATTCACAAAATGTCAAACTGTCCCTTTAATTTATTTTGATATGAAATGATATTCTACCGAAAGGATAGAATTTACCTGACGCGGTCATCAGGCTGTAAAATGAAATTTAGAAATGCTGTTTTATTGAACCCATGTGTACAGTCAGAGCTGAGGACTGATGCAGGATAAACAAAACGATTGTCTTAGTTCATCTGATGAATGTCTTAGCGGCAGCAAATGATTTGTTAATCTTTGTGCTGAAAAAGCTTCGGCTGATTGTGACGTTGGATGGTGTTTACAGGAATTTGACATATGAATTGTCATAAACATTTCGTGACTGTGAATTAATTTTGTTTGCATATATTTTGAATATTTGCTGTGATAAAATCACATGAACTGTATTTGATTGGCATCAAGCTATAGGGCTGATTGATATGATTTGTTGATATGTGTGTTGTGTTTACATTGCTCGTATCGCTGGCTCAAATATAAAAATGTCTCCCATTTCTCACTCATTCCACCCTGGCTGTAAAATCACTGGACTAACACTTTTGATTTATGACCAGTTTCATGAGAAAGAGGCAATAAAACCTATAAAAGGACGTGTGATGTTCTTATTTTTAATTTGGAGCACTTGCCAAGTTGCCAAAATAACATAATTTTTCTGCAAACCAACGAATGGCACGTTTAAGTGCATATTTGTACAATATATCAAGTTCACATTACATGTTTATAAGTCGACTGTCATGTTGGGTGGCGTTGAGACGGATGTTCGAGATGGCACTTAAACATTTGTGGGCAGGAAACCACCAACACATCCTCGAACCTAAACTACAGTAGAGGTTGTTTTTCAGTGACTCCCCAAACGACATACACCTTTTTAAAGAATTTTTTAATTACCCTCGCAGTGTGCTTGGTGTCGTACTGTCTCAGTTTGGTTAAGCTGAGGAAAACATTTTGGTTTGGGTTCAAATAACTTACATACTTAACTTCAGTCACTTAACTATGTTACTAACTTAAAACAATCACTGTTCTGGGTTGTAGCAAGCTGCTTTCATAGTTGGTCTATACAGCCATTTTCTAATGAGGACGGGCTTGAAACAATGGATATATTTAAGGAGACACTGGGAGATTTTTGAGCGGTGATTGCAGCAACAGAACCCGGTAGCCTCATGTTTTCCAAACCCTAACCAAGTGGGTTTTGCGGCTAAAACTAACAAAACCATAAGCACAACGTTTGAGAAAAAATAGAGTTGACACATGTAAAGTTTAAAGCTATCTGCGGTTTGCAGAATGTACATTACCAAACAACTGGTTTGTGACAGTATGTAAGGACGTTACACAAAATTCAGAACCCTGTAAAAAAGGCCCTCTACATGGACCCCATCCGTCTCTGCAGGCTCTCCTCACACGGTGGCCCAGTACACTCACTTCTCCTTTCCCCCCAGTCCTGTGCCCCCGACAGTAGAAGTGAGAGATATTGCGTAAGGTCAGGACATGACCTCATCGAGCAGTAGCTTTTAGATCTGCTGACAGACAGAAAAAGAGAGCGACAGACAGCCGGACGGCCTGACTGAAGGTGTAAAGAGGAAACCAGCGGTGGGTTCAGATCTCGATGTCCTCCCCCGAGCTTCAACACAAATCCATCTTCCTCTGATTTTCGTGTCACCTCTCTTTGGCAGCACGGAGGATTTCTGACGACAAGCTTTCAGTGTTGCACTGTTCTGTGTGTGTGTGGCTGCATGTTTGTGTGTGTGAGACAGGATTGTGTGTTTTCTGAATGTGCTGTGTGAACTTTAGACCATGTACTGTGTGTTTGTGTATGTGTGTGTGTGTGTGAGAATCCCCACTTTTGATCTGGGTCACCTCCTGCTCTGTAACCCACACCGAGCAGCATATCTCTCCAGAACAACATCACATGTGTCATTTTGACGGATCCATTCGGTTCTGTACGGCAGCCAAACATAAACGACAGAGTAATCCAGGACTTTTAATACACTTGAGATCTCTGGATGCTCGCCAAATATTCTGTTTCCCATCCATCATCACCGCTGGGATGAGGGATCACATTTAAAGGTTCGACATGGAATTCAAACACAAACTGGAGAATACTTCAATCACAAAAAAGAGCTGGTATAACACCAACATGTGTTTTCCATGTTAACTTGTCTACAGCAATGCTAATGGCTTTTTGAGACTTTACTTAGGCACTATTGTGCTTTAAATGCTACCTGTAGCATGCTAACATGGCAGCATTGTAAAGACAGCCCAAAAGGTGCACTTTGGTAAAAGTAAAGATCCCATGTTGTTCTGTCTGACCGCTCTGTTCCGGGTCAGACAGACAGACAGACAGACAGACACACTTTTTGAGAACTTAGGTCACTGATCTAATCTTAGCTTAGCATCACTTTCAGAGCTACATACATCAGCACTTCATAAAAAAATAGACAAGTAAATTTTTGATTCGGCCGGAGGCTGGGATGAGAAGAAATCAGAGCCGGCGTCGCAGTCAGAAAACGACATGTACCCATCAGAGGAGATCTGTAATGTAATCTGTAATCTCCTCCAGGTCCAAACAAGGTACCAGCGTGTGTTCACGTGCTGCTCCGAAGCCTCGACGCCAGAAAGTACTCCGAGTTCCTCACAAGGCAGGTGCCGAGTGACACCGCAGGGATCTGCTCTTTAGACATACTGGTGGCTCTCGGGACTCTCGGTCCAGACTGAAATATTTTGACAAATATCGGTGCAGACATTCTTGTTCCCCTGAGGATGAAGTTCAAACCCAGAAAAACACATCATGAATTGAGGGTAATGGAGTCTTTTCCTCTGACCGCCTGTCACTGTGACTTCTGGGAAAACATCAAATGATACGTCGGAGAACCAGGACAGAAGTCAGAGAAAACGACAAGTGAATAAACTGAATAAAACCTTGTCTGTGAACATTCAAATCACATCAGATAGATTTTATTTTTTGGTGGTTGTTTAACAGTAAAGACAACAGCTCCCATGATCCCACGCTACGTCATGATGTCATCACTCTACTTCTGTTTTTGTTGTTTTGACTGAGACCTGCTGAAAGTACGTAAGGCGCTTTTAATCACATCTTAGATCGTTACTTTTAAGTGATGCCCATCGTTTCATCACAGCGGCTACAAGCAGCTACATGACGTAACTTCACCTGAGCCTCTTCACTATGTGACTCCTTCTCTGCATCTCGTTCAGCTTGTAAAAAGGGAATTTGCCACGTATGTCCATTAACACCGTCCTAACATCTGCTGCACTCGTCATCTTCACCTCTTCATAAAATCTTCTGCCAGGACAAGAAACGATCATCAAACCTGCTTTGCTGCCTTCCAGCACGTCGTGACGTCTGAATTTTCACTCAAACATCTTTTTGTCTTTCACTTTTTATTGCTGCTTTTATTGCTCCTCCTGATAACTTTTCTCACTTTCTCACTGACACTGAGGCTAAACAAACACACACACTTCACTCTCCCAGTTACACAACCCCGGCGTACTTAAGACACATAGCGTTAATGCAACATATCAGGTGAAATGTCAGGAGAGGAGTTTGGATCAGCGTAGTTCACAGGCCAGCGGCCAGCGTGCCCCCTCGGACCTGCTCCCAAAAATGTGAGATGGTAATCAAACTGTCTCCCTTTAACAAGCTCGCTAATTCATGATGTTTGGCTGAGGAAGGTTTGTGAGATGACGCGCTCCTCCTCACGGATGATCTCTTTATCTCGACGCTGCACCTTTAATAACATCAGGAATTTCCCGTTGGCTCAAACCAGCAGACATGTTGTGATTGTGCTCTGTTAGGAGAGGCAGCAGGTGGAGTGAGGACAGAGAGTTCAGAGGTCGAAGGTTAGAGTCACTCATGATCACTCGTTGCTTTGAAGCGCTCAGAGAAACCTGAACCAACATCTCCAGGGGATGATTTACATGCTCATGGACACCAAATGTGTGAATACTTTCAGGCTGATATGGTTGTGTGTGTGTGTCTGAGTACATAAACATGTCAATTATTGCAAATGCCTTTAAACAGTCTTGGTTTGAACTGTTTATTAGATTTGTTTTTAGCTTTTACAGTGATATCCAGCTGATGCAGGAAGAGTTTCACAAGCAAATGTTTTGTATGAATTAAAGATATGATGGTGACTAAAAGTAGATTTACAAGGCTGCATTTGGTAAAAACCCGATATGTATCTGTGTACGTGTGCTGTGTGTTAAGATGATATATGGAGGGTTGTCACTGCGGCCTCAGAGGGAGGAGAGGATCAGGTAAACACGGCTTCACCTTTCCTCACATTTACTGTATTTTAAGGCAAGGTCACTGTAGTTAACTCAGCTGAAATCTAGAGTGTTAACTCAGGAACGATTTGGTAGTTCATGAATCATTAATTAGAAAATTCCTGCTAAACTGGTGTTGAACGACTATAAACTAGATAAAGAGAACAGACTGTGAGAGACAACATTAATGAATCATGAATCCTTTTATAGGCCCGATCGAGGCGTCCTGCAGCAGATTTTTGCTCTTGTTTTCATCATGGCTTGTTATTTACGTGTCCTCCGGTTGTTATTAGACCGGGCAGCGGTTCAACATTCTGCGGTCTGTCGCCGCTGCTTCTCTCCCTCTGACCTCACCGTCCTCTCTCTCCCTCTCTGTAAATGCTGCCGACTCGGCCTTTTCCACAGAAGTGTCAAAGATCAAATGTTTTCTGGCAAACAAATCGTACAGTAGTCGGCCTCGCCGCCCTCGCAGCCTGGGAAACGGAGACCTGAAGTATGGCTGTGAATAAACAGAGCTGTGTAAATGAACTGCTAGCATGCAGTCAAATATATGTGAGGAGTGTTTGAAAGAGCTGGTCTGCAGTGTGGCAAACTTGAATGAATGCTGAGCTCCAACTAAAAACAAAGCAAGAACACATGAAGAAGCTCCTGAAGGTGCTCATGAATGACCTTCATGTCATCTGGTAATGAGCAGCATCAGCAGATAACATGGTGATTCTGCAGATAAAACAATTGTTGCGTCGACCAAACTGTTTTTTCTGTATTGTTCATAATCTTCCCTCCACTTGGAGCAGCACTCCTACAACACACACCTCAAATAAAGGGCTAATATTCCTGAAGTGGATGCCACACTCACTCATTACAACAGGGGGCAGCATAAAACCACAGTGACTGCTAACTGCTGCTAATTGTAGCTGCCTTTAGCTAGTTAGCTTGGTTAGCCGTGCATCTAGAGGTCCAAAGCTTAGAGAACCAGTTGACCTTTACATCGGTAGCAAAGGAGCTTTGGACTGGGACGGACTGGAGCTGGTGAGCTAACTGCAGTGGATCTCTGCAACACAGCACATTGATTTAAAACTGTGTTTTATTCACATTCTGACCATCATTTCAGTTCATTTTTGATCTGAACACCTGTTATTATGATCAGTGTAACTCTTTCATAAGTAATGTCGGTACATCTGTGTGAGAGATCCATGTTGGCTGTCAGCACCACCTCTGCAGGTATCCAGCTGAGAGAGACTGTGTGACTTGGCTGAAGCGTCGTCGCAGCGAGACGCGGCACATACATGGTGCCGAAAGGTTGTAGTGTCAAATTTACGACTGCGGATCTATTTTTGAAAACATCTGGGGAAGCTCTTCAAAAGGTCCTCAGTGTGTGTGTGTGTGAGTGTGTGTGTGGCTGCACGCACTTGTTCAGTGCATGTGATCTATTTGTATTGGTGTATAATCTTACTAGGACATTATTGAGATACGAGCGTGCCAGGCCATGTTGTTTTAAGGTCAATGCACTTGAAAAATCAGTCTTTTCAGAACACAGAGATTTTTTTTGTTAGGACGTAAAGCAAAATAATGAAACCTTTTTAAGAAAAACAATTTTACTGCATTTGAGTAATATTTGAAAATGTGTGTTGCATAACAGGTAAACGTACATCTTCGTTTCACTTATGGCAAGTGTAGCAAGAGTCCCAATTTGACCTGTAAAACCTGATCTCAGCGCTGTGAAAAGGCAGAGTAAAACAGCCGGTTACATTAAGAAGTCGCTTACTTTAGTTTAAAAAAATGCTGCGTTTTGACCATCTCTAAGAGGAAACACATCGACAGGAGAACAGACTTTGACAGCACTCTCCATCAAATGTTATTCCTCAGTTTTTATAACATCTATAATCCCTTTTTCTCTTTGCAGTGTCATTTCCACAGTTATCCCAGACAGTGACCGTGGAAAACAATGCCTCCTCCTGTTTTGGTTGTGCAACGGCAGACAACCTTAATTTCTGCAAGAAAAAAATCGAGCCCATACATTAAATCCTCATTTATTACATTAAATGTTTTACATTTGATACATTTATTATACAAAATAATAGCGGATGCATCGATTTCGATTATGTAAAAGGTGCGACAGCGAACAGCTGACAGCTTCGGTCAAGTGCTCACATGCTTATATACAAAATGTTAAAAGCTGTCAGCTACATTTACAAGTGCAACTAAAATATACACAGCGTTTAGATATTTACCTCCAGGGATCACCTCTCAATACGTGAGTATTTACTTCACATTTGAAACAGTTTTCATAACCCTTCTGCACCTCTCAGCCCGCTGACAGACATGTTTATGGCCGGGCAATTCTCGCAGTCTATATACAGTTCAGAACCCACTATGATGCAAAGAGTCTGGATCCAGATATAGATGCAACGCGCTAAAGAGGGGATCTTTTACACGTACCTGATAGCATTACAGCACAATTACATACAAGTAATCCTCACAACTGCAGCTGTTACACTATGTTTTCAACTCATTCTCAGCCTGTTACATAAAATACTGTTAGTGCTGCAGCAGATGTGTTTTTTAATCAATTCAAAACATATTGTTAAATTCATTAATCAGTGGACTCGATTGACAATTGAAATGCCAGTTTTTCAAAAGAAAAAACAATTCAGTTCCAAACTTCTTTCAATTAATGCTCAAATATTTGTGTTTTTTTCAATTTAGTCGCAATAATTTATGTTGATTAATAATCTATTGGGTTATTTTCTTGATTAACTTAATGATTTACCACTTAAAACGAATCAAATCTGTTAAAAAACGTCTTCAAAGTCTTCAAATTGGTTTGTCTGATCAACGTCCTAAATGTAAAAGATATTTAATTTAAAGTAATCTAAAACAAATAAAAGGCAGCTTAGCCTCAATTAAATATCTTTGCTGAACTAAATGAATATTTATCAGGTTTAATGAATTGAACATAAATGTCACATATCTTTGATATATAACAAAGGTGACCAGCAGTTTCTTCATGGTTCACTAATGAGTTCACAATGTCCTCATCGTTCTCCCCTCCCCTCCCTCTCCTTCATGTTCCTGATGGCTCCCTTCCCTCTGCTCTTCTTCCTCTCCTCCTCCAGTCGAACCCTCTCCTTCTCCATCACCCATTCCCCTCCGAGGTAACTCAGCCCGTCCTCGGGTCGTCCGCGGTGCCGCGGCCTCGGGTCGAGGAGCGCCTGGAAGAAGGAGCAGGCCAGCGGGGTGAAACATGTGAACTGTGGCGCTGTGGGCCGGTGGTCGTTCTCTCCAAGTTCTGCTCCGTCTGTGCCGTCACCCTGAGGCTCCGCCCACACATCGAGTTCGTCAGCTGGTCCTTTTGTCCCGTCAAACCATTCCTGATATTTCAGGTATGAGTGGCAGTCGCTGGATGTTTCAGCCCACGGATGGCTGCCGGTGAGCATGGCGTAGGTCAGGACCCCCAGCGCCCAGCTGTCCGTGCTGGGCTCCACAGACACCCAAACTCTGGACTTCTTTTCGCCTTCCATATTCTCCTTAGCGCCATCATTCCCGTCGCTGATGCTTCTCCAGCTGTCGTCATTCCCTCGAGCGATCTCGGCTTCGGGGGTGCAGTAAGGAGAGCTGTACCAGACCTCCGGGACCCTGGTGCCCCGGGCCTTCACCTGGTGTAGAATACAAATGTTGACATGTTCTGTTTCTGCAAACCACAAATATGTTCAAATTTATACGTTCCATGCATATCACATTTTTTGCAGTATGTCATCTCACATTCAGAGCTTAATTTCATGTCAGGAGAAGGAGGAGGATGTTTGTGGCTGTCAAGGGAGAGACCAGCTGTGTTAGTGTCAACAAAACTGAAGATTTTGGGGATGTTTCTAGTTTTATTCATTGGCAACAAGTCCGGATGTTTTTAATGCGATGTCCCGGCATTTCCTTTGTGTTTTTTGTGAAAAAAACATGTATTTGAAGCTAAAATATGATCTTTTCCTGACCGTAACCAAGAGGTTTTTGTGTCAAAACTTAACCGGACCATAAGCCCAGAACTGCCTATAAAAGGCTTCTCAGAAACACCATGTTTTAACAGTGGAGCGATACGCTGTGTGGTATACTGACCATGCCAAAGTCTCCTAGTTTGACCCAACGGCAGGCTGAGTCGCACAGGAAGACGTTCTCCGGTTTGATGTCTCTGTGGACAAAACCGAGAGAGTGCAGGTGTGACAGAGCGCCACACAGCTGGGACACCACCCGCTGACAGCAGTCCTCCTCCATGCCGACCTGGAGGATGATGGGAGGAGAGGGCTGTGTGGGTTATACTGTGATCACAGAAGTGTTTGAATGAAAGGGAGCCTGCAAACTGCAAACCTTTAACCTCAAAGCCACGATAAATCCAGTACATGCTGCACTAGTTGTTGTCGAAGTAGCTGTGTACCTCAGGCAAGATGACGTCGTAGAGATCACCGAAGAGGCCGGCCTGCTGAGCGAAGACGTAGTGTGAAGGTGTGGAGTAGGCGATTCCCAGAGCTCTGGTCAGGGACGGGTGGGTGCAGAACGACAGGGAGAGGTTGTACTCCCTCAGGAACGAGAAAAGAGAGGTGGACTCACGAGGGAAGAACTTCAGAGCCATGGGAGTACCTGCAGGCACGAGGGAAAGACAACGATGTAGGCTTTGTCGTTCTTGTGTGTGTCGACGCTGTAACAAGTGTGAGTTTCCCCCCTCACCTCGTTTCCTGTGCACGGCCAACATGACTTTGCCGTACGAGCCTTCACCCAGCAGCTTCAGGACCTTGAAGTGCTCGGATGTGTCCATCGGTGTCAGAGACTGAGCCGTCAGATGGCACATCTCATCCAGAAGTAGTGTGGCTGCCTGGACACACACACAACAAAATAAATGTATTTGTATGAAGGTCCTCAAAATAAGTGCTGGTTAAGAGGTTATAAAGCCGTTGTATGTATGAGTTTCTAAGAGTTGTTTATAAAAGTGTTGCTGTCAGTGCGGCTCCGTCCTTTTCCCAGAATTTCACACCCAAGCCGCAGAGTCCGAACATAATATCAGACACCTGCTTCAATAAAAACAGTCAGCATTCTTCCTTTCGACTGCTGGTTGACCTTTCTGTTAATAGAGGATAAAAACACAACAACAAACGCTTCATCCGGCCGGCTGATGTTCCAGCATCATGAAAACGACACAGAGCTCCGGAGCGTCTCTCCGAGCGAATTCCTCGAAGCTCTGATGAATGTGACACAACTGTGATGATTGTCGCCATGGCAATGAGGGCGACACTGATCCACGGGTATAAACATGTTTGTTAATAGCCTCATGAAATCCTTTCACACACACACACACACACCCACACACACACACACACACACACACACACACACACACACACACACACACACTCACACTCACTCACTCCGGACGTTGTTTTGTCTGCTGGAACGTTGATGTTTCCACCACAGCTGGCTCCCTCGGGCCGAGGCTGGGATCCAGACACCGGGCGGCTCATTACAGCTCATTACAGAAACAACTCGGAGCCGCGAATGTGCCGTACACAGATACTGAGAATTCCTGCCGAAGGCTTCATTCACACCTACAAACACACGGACTCAAGGACTCACAACACTCTGGACAGATTTATTGCACAATCTAGGATGTAAAATGTGCAAGTAGGGCCGTTTTTTTTATCCAATTTATGACAGATTAATGGAAGTCAGGTTTAAAATCTGCATCACAGTTGTTATTTTATGATATAGGAGAATCAAAGTATTTGGAGCTGCAGTGACAGGACTGCATATATCACAGTGTTATGTCATACAGTCCAAGTCTAATCCTTGAGCATTATGTGTGGATACATTATTAGTGTGGGAGGTCTGAGAGGAAGCTGAACTCTCACCTTCTGAATGTTTGTGCCGTGATCTGATTACTGAGGCCTCGTCTACACTAATGCAGACATTTCTCAAAACTGATATTTTCCCCTTCAGCTTTAAAAAAATCCTGTCCACACAACCTTTGGTTTACAGAATACATCTACACACAAGGACTCAGATACAATTACAAACAGTGAAACAGGCATTCCGGTCAGTAGTTGGCGATAAAGTCAACATCACTGACACATTAAATACACAATTGTTTCCACAAACACGTTTCTGGTTTACGTGAACACGAGACAAACATGAACCAGAGTTTTAGAAGGAATGCACCAAAGGCCAGCAACTTAAAATGATTTTGCTTATTTTAACTTATTTTATCCATATTTATAACACTTTCATTTCTGTATCGTTTGTCATTTTTTGTGGTATTTTATAAAGTTGCTGTTAAAGAAGCTACAATAAACGCGTTTTAGTTTATTCTGGTTTCCCCTGTGGACAAAAGTGGAGCAACTAATGCTCCAGACACACCAGACTGGATCTTCCATGTATGTGGAATAATTCAACTTTCACTTATGCTGTGGATAAAAGGCAGCCGGCACGCGGTGTGGAGGATCAGGGGTTAACAGGGTGTTCAGAGAGCAGCATAGCTGACGTGCTCAGAGCTGGTTGGGTTTAGACGAGTGTAAGAGGAGGTGACACCGGTCTGAGCCAGCACAGAACCACTCCAACAGCTTCAGCTTACATAAGACACACACGCACACACAAGGTTGGACCTGTAATAACTGCTGCGTGTGTGTGAGACGTAAGTGTCCTGATTATGTCCTCTACATGGAAATGGATCTCTGTGGACCACAACCACGTCTGCGTGTGTGTGTGTGTGTGTGTGTGTGTGTCTTTGTGTGTTGGGACATACACACTTCTGTCAACACTGGCACACATATTCAGAGGTCATCTTTACTTTTATTAAAAGACATGAACATCGTACCTGTGTGTGAACATTATATAATCTATCACATACTTTAAATAATCCATAATTGGGCTTCACATGAACATGGCTGGTTGCATTTTCACCAGGTTTCAGGATCATTAAACCTCATTCATATTAGGAAAAGTCACCCGCAAAATAGACATAATTCTGAGATTTATAATCAGATCTTTTGGTGCTCCAGTGAATGTTTTAATTAACAACTTTCCGGTTGCACATGTAAATATACAAAATGTTAAAGAGACATCAAAGTTTCTATATGCATGACCAGAAATCTTGATCAATATTTTTACGAGGAGTTGCTCTGATTAAATGTTAGAGTCGGAGCAGCTCGTACAAAGTCATTTTATCAGAAGAACGACTTCAGTTTTTGTTCAAGTTTTGGATTTCTGACATTTAACTGACATTAAAAGCTCCTCATGGACTGTCGTTATGATAATCACAAAAACACAATCGTTGAAACAAGACTGTAATAAAATAAACACAAAAATATTCTATCAACACACTTCACAGGGCATTTCATTCAGCAATCTGCTTCTGTAATGAGGTGATCTTAACGAGAAGTTTGTGTTACGACTATACTGAAAAAACACTTGTTTCCCTCGAGGTTTCAATAGAAGTCCTACAGATTTAATTTGCAAATTAGATTAAGAGAATCTACAGCTGATAAATCACTCAACTTTCAGTTCATCCAATTTACAAAAACATAGATTTTTTTCTCATTTATCTCTTCGTCCAGGTTGTTACATAACTGCGTCTGAGCTTTCTGCTTCCGGCAAAAGACAATCAGACAATCAGAATGTAAACAGTTTCCATAGACTGTGTTTTATTACACTGTACAAAAGTTGCTTCCATTAAAACTGTGATCAGCACTCATTAACATCCAGTGTACTCAGGTGACGGCAGGTGACAGATACCTCAGAACCTGCACAGATATCCTGCACAAAACTTGAGTGAACTGAACCTTTATGGTATGAGAACTTTCCTCACATCAGCGTCGGAGCTGTTTGACTTACTGTCATTTTGCAGATGTGGTTCAGTTCGGCGTCGTTAATCTTCAGTAAGAAATCTGTCCAACGTGAGTTTTTGTCCAGCTCTTCGTTTAGCAGGTGCACCTGTCAGGAAACCCTCTGCAGGTGTCCATCTGCTGAGTCGTCTCTACACCTTCAGCACAGAACTGTCTGGTTCTGTTCTGCAGCCGGTGGAGAAAAACTGTCTGCTGCTGTCCGACCGGCGCGCTGGAGGATTTCATGTCTGCTGCTGCTGCAACTTTTATCCCAAAGTGATCTGTCTTCACCTCCACTCCTCCCCCTTTCCCTTCCCTCAGGATCCAGAAGAGCGTGTGTGTCTGTGTGTGTCTGTGTGTGTGTGTGTGTGTGTGTGTGTGTGTGTGTGTGTGTGTGTGTGTGAGAGAGTTCTTCATACTTTGCATCACTTATTTGTACATTAATTTATTTCTACCCTGCTTCTTACTTTACCTCTGTGTGCGCTCTGGAGAGGGAGAACATGAGTGTGCGTATCTGCATGCTTGTGTGTATGTTTGTGTGTGTTTGCGTGTGTGTGTGTGTGTGTGTGTGTGTGCCAATTTTGTCCTTCTATCTTTGTGAGGTCGAGTTGAGTGTGGGGACATTTTTAAGTTAAGGTTCATGGTGAGGGTTGCTGGCATGTCATCATGTCATTATTGTCTTCACATGTTAAATACAGACTTAGTGACCATTTGTCAAAAGACAGAGGAAATATAAACGGTTCATAACAGTCATGTGTTATGAGAATATCTATTCAATGCCTTCATCCCTAATGTGCTGATGTTAAAATGTTAAAATGTTATAGTCCGATTATCTTTTCCAGAATCATTTGGTAAGCACTGGAGTAAAAAAAAAAAGTCTTCAAACTTCAAAAAACTATAACTTAAACTGACTGCAAATCTGTTATTATTATTAAAATGATGGCATCTGAGTTGCATTTTGAGTAGTTTTTTGCTGAGACATGCGCTCTGATAGATAAATCCTTCAGATCAGTAGTAGCAAATCCTTCTTATGATGTCACAGCACTCACTGAAGGTCTGGTGAGTGTTGTGACTTTGGTAGATTTTGGGAAAGATCCTGGTTTGAGTCAAAATAAGTGCTTTGTTAAGGTTACAGGAACATTGTGGTTTAGGGGTTGAAATGACCCGCTGATGACGTTAAACTCGGTTGTGGGAATCGTTAGAAAGGAACTCAATGTTGACTGGTAGTTCAGAGAAACAAAGCAGTGATCACTCATGTTTAAAGTTCCAATATCATTGTGGTTGCCTGCATGCTTCAGTGTTCAAAAAACACATTATTTAACTCATACTGTCGATCGTTGCAGCGCCTCTAATCTCCGTCCTGTCTCTTTAAAGGCTCCCCTCCTGAAAATCTCAGTGCGCTCTGATTGGTCAGCTCTCACAGGCCTGAGGAGGCTCCGCCCATCGTGTATTCTACATCAGCTCTGCTGGTGCTTTTGCAACCTCGGCTGTGCTTGGATGGTGGTAGACGGCGCCGACTGCATATTTGTGACATCACAACTTTACTGCAGTCCTGACGGCTCATCTGAAAACAGTTTCTGATTATGGGCTGTGCCAGTTTCTCTGTACTTAAATATAAATACTTTCTCAGTATTTATATGGCAACTAATTCTGCTTTGTATTCAAAAGACATGAAAATATGACTTTCTCCAATATGAAACCTGAAGTTTTGTTGGCCCATGTCGCTCTATAACAACATCAGCACCCTCGTTTTCTCCTGGATTTTATTTGGTAATGATACACAAAACCAAAACCGTAACTCTTACTTGCAGAGAAAAATAAGCTGTTGATCTGTCAGCCAACTTTCTTTCTTCCTTTGTCTTCCTTCTCCGTCTTCTCTTTATTTTGAGCCAGAGGATTTTCCTCTGCAGCTCAGGCCCACTGGGGGTTTGCGGCTCTCAGCTGCTACCAGTGACCACAGTGCCCACATGCAAGTGCAGGATCATTCAGATGTTTCCTGGAGGCCGGCGTTAGTTAGAGGGTCGGTCTGTATGTGAGTGAGATCATCTGTCTGTGGCCACATGTCATCACGCTGACATTACACAAGTCGCTGTGTGTAACTCCGGGTCACTTTCACAGCTGAACAGCGGCGGTCTGTACATTCCCATGTGTGTCACTCAGCCTTGTGTGGACGCTTTTAACTTCAGTGCTTTATGAGTGTTTGTGTTTAAGCAGCAGATGTGGAGTTTTAGTGACACAGTAAAGTTTGTTACGGGCACAGTTACTGTCATCGATCCAGCTACATCCACATCAGCGAAGTTAACAACAGTCATGTTTCACGTTTTAAGAAGCAGATAAAGTGTCACCAGTGCTTTATTTTACATGGCTGTTATGTCGTAATAATCTCCAGGGGGAATTTGTAATTGGGTACTAAATCTGCTGAACAGAGAGAGAAAGTTAGCCAGATGTGTTGAGTTTCAGAGCGGTTATTGTTTACCACATGACTTTTAGAAAAATGCTTGTTTTTGCATGTTCTGACCTGCTTTGCACTCACAAAGGTTTTGCTAACTTAGCATTTCATGGTAATAAACTAATTGGAAAACTGTTCTCATTAGTTTGAATTTAACTTAAAGGTCTAGTGTGTTGGATTTAAGGGTGATGTTGAGTACAAATTGAATGTAAAATTCACAATGATACTTTAATTAATGTATAATTACCTGAAACTAAGCACTGCTGTGTTTAGTTACCTTAGAATGAGTCTTTCATATCAGTGGTGTCAGTACCTGATTAATCCTATTAAAACTAAAACTTTAAAGTCAATGTGACAAAAGGGTTTTAATCCCTGTCAATTTAGTAGATAATATATATTATATGGCCTCGGACATGTAAAAACCTCCCTGGCATCTCTGATTGGTGTTAATATAACAAAAGTAGCAACAATTCATAGAAAACTCTCCAAAAACAAAACAACAACTAAGACCAAATGTACATTTTTGAGTGGCTAACAGTAGCTGTAGCTAACATAGTTTGTTTGTACCATTTCCAATGTCAGCAACGAAAATCAATAGTACTAAAAGATGTTTCAATTAATGTGATTATTTCCAAATGCACAGTTTCCAGGTTTTTGAAGATAACAGATCCAGTGTTGTGTAAAGTGTGATGATGTGTTAACCAGTCAGCAGACAGATGCAGAACTTTCAAGTGAAGAATTTTATTAATAACTTCAGGTAAAACTTACAAAAACAAATCATACAAAATGTATAAATAGCAAACGTCTCTATGACAATACATTATTATTAATATTATTAAATATTACTTAATAGATACCCATAGAAAAAGGAGATGCCTGCATCTCAAACTAAACATCGTCACATATATAATATAAAAAGCACATAAATAGCATCCTAAATAGGTTAAAAAAAAACAAACAACAAAAATATAAAAATATGAAATTTGTCATTTAGCTCATCAAGTAAATCGACACTTAGCAGGCACTGTGAATGTAAACAGTCTCATAGGAAGTAAAGGTCACAGGTGGAGTACCGCTGCACAGTGCATTAGTTCAGCACATTTTAAAGGCTACATGTAAAATGTGGCATACACACATTTTCTTACACACGAGCGAAAGAATTACACTTTGTTTTACTGTTAAAGAGCTGTTAATGTGACGGCCCGCGCACAGAAGAAAACGTATGTAAAATGCCCGTAAAATGTATGAGGAACTGAACGCCTCACTGTTATTGCGTCAGAACCGTTCAACTCTGCAATCAGGCCGATACGACCCGATAAGATCAGAACCTGCACAACATCATGAGTAACAACTAGACCAACAGTCTACAGCCGTGTTAGCAGCTCTGAGAGCCTGTTTTCAGGCACAACGGTGCTTGGAGCTAAATGCTAATATCAGCTTGCTACATGCTAAAAGAAATACAATAAATAAAATGATAGACATTGCCATCCTGCTTACGAGGCTTAAACTCTTTGCTGGGGGGAAAGTTAACAGTGGTTCTGTGCGGTTCCTTCAGCAGTCGCTTTTGAGCTGAAGGCAGGTTGAGGTTTAGAGTTTACGGCAGTTTCCCTTGAGAATCCGTAGCACTCTTTTTGACCAGTCATGAAAGACTTGTAACCGTTCAGAGATCTCGACAGAGAACTGCAGCGCGTCGAAGGCCGTGGAGACGACCGGGAGCGAAGGAGTTGGTGACTGAGGAACCTCTTCACTGATCTGAGGACAGAGAGGAAGGTGGAGGTTTGAGGTTTAGGCAGGACCTTCATACCATTTCCAAACATTTTCCAATTCAACTTCCCATTCACAGATTCCTGTTTTATGTTATCCATCCATAAGGGAGAATTATCCTCAGAATCATCCTGGTTTTCTCACCTGATTCAGAGACGCAGTGACGAGGTTGGAAAGCTGCAGCAGGTGAGTGCTGACGCTCTCTGCTGCCTTGGAGGGCAAACTGACATTTTGATGGGCTGTTTTCAACCAGTCGATGTGCAGCCTGAAGGACTGAGTGAACACATACAGCTGGGAGAGTGACTCATTCACCTGAGGAGACATTTAGCAGAAAGGGAGAGAAAATATTAGCTCAACCTCTGTTTAAGTTCTCCCCTGACATGCACTCGCTGCAGTAAGAAAGAGTTTGGAGACATGATTTTCTCTTGATTCCAGAAACTTTACCTTCAATGAACTCAAGCTTTCAGCATGAGCTTGTATGTGAGGAAGAGTGTCCAGTCTGGTTTCAGCAACAACAAAGTTTGTGAGCTCAGCGTCGCTCTGTTGGGAACGAGATGAGAAGTGAAGGTTGAGTTAATAGCCAGAAATACGTTTTCGAGATTTATCTGGGATTTTGAGAGAAAAATGAAAGACAACTTTCTATCTTTAAATCACCGTCTGGTAGGTTGTGTCTTTGTTTTATTGTGAAGTTTTCATTTTCACATGTGATTCTGATTTGCTTTTTTCCAACATGAGAACTTCCACATGTAACATTTATGTGCAGATATTTAAGATTAGAAGAGATTTAAATATTCGATTGAGGAAATTATTTTGGTGTGGCAGTGAAACCTTACCAAGCCATGGAGCTTTTTGGATAAGTTCTTCAGCCTGTCCACCTGATGGATCATCGATCCAAACATGCCACAGACGGATGGACTGCTGGTGGGACGAGACGAGGTATGAACAAACAGCTCCGCCAGTAGCAGCAGGTGGAGAAGACAGAGGGTGGTGTCACAAATAACTGAAATGATAAGAAAAGAGAAAAGACTGTTAGTGTTTGTTTCTGTTTTCTGCAGCTGTGACGTTTCGTGTCATCTTCACGTGAAGCTTTTAGCAGGTGCCAAGGTGTGTTGAGCCCTCTGGGCCACCATAGTTGCGTAATTGGTAACCAGTCTACAATCACAGAGCGTGATACAGCTCAAAAACATCTTGCGGTACTTTGACACTGTGTTTACAGCTGCACTCCCAACAGGTGGCTACTCGCCAGCGTTCACTTTGCAGCTGAGTGTGTGGCGACTCACATTTTTCCCCTCTGATTGACCTGATGTGCGTGAATTAGTAAGAAAACCACAAAGTTCCATGGAACCTGTTTTTTTTATTTCCAACCCAAACATGCACAGCTGCACTCTGTTTTTAATTAATGCTTCGCACAGAAAGTAAGGAAATCATCAACCATTTATGACATACTCGTTATTTTATGCACAGGAGGAAAAAACAAGACAACAAGCTGTTGACTGTGTAAGGTTCTTGTGCATGTAAAAGGTCTTGAAAGTTAAAAAGGTCAAAGTCCGCATCAACAGAAGCTCCTCTGTCCCACAGGAAACACTGTCGGGAGTCACAGTCACACATTCAGATAAGTGATGGTAAGATCAGGTAAGAGTTAATTTAGCCTAGCTGCTCTGTTGTTAGTGTTGCTGGGTCAGACGGGTCGTGTTGGTGCTTCATTTCTTCAACCAACTAACAAGGCGACACTTAATTCCCCAGATCCACTTTGCTTTAACCAACCCAACAGCATCCGATCAAGAAAATCATTCAGATCTGAATGTGATTACAAACAGGCGACCGCAGTTTGAGTCTGTGGAGGTATTTTAAGGAATAGACAACTGAACCTAAACAAATGTAAAGTTGCAGCATGTAGAAACATTAAGTTTGATCTTATGTTTAACAAGTTGCGTCCTGTGATCAAGACATTAACAGTCATTCGAAAAGGTCTGCGGTGTGACTGAAGGTTTAGAGACCAAACTAGGTCAGACACTGATTTACTGTTAGCATGTTCAGCGGCTCAGTGTGGGTTGAAGGGAAGGAAACAGACAGATTTTCTGCAGACTGATAATTTATTTGGTTTCGGGGAAGCATTACAAGGTTTAGAGGTCAGTTCGCATATGTAACATAAGCTATTACTGCGTTAGGTCTCAATAATTAACTTCAGCTGAAAGTATTTAATTATATTACAGTACAACTTAATAAAGTTAGCAAACAGAAGATAAATCAACGTCATGTTTCCATCATCCACCCCAGTTTTAGCTCTATTTTTGGTCTCCACCAACACCTGAGATACCTGCTGTGTCTGTCTGCGGTTCAGTGCTCAGCAGATCGGTAGTTTATTTTTAGCGTTATCACTGAAAGAGGTTTTCCTGTTGCCGCTGCTTGAATGAGGGTAATGAAGCGGAATGAGCTGAATGGTGCTTAAAAACCTTGTGAAGCTGTCGGGAACTGTGTGTAATTCTGTAGGCGTTCATCACCTTTCACATTACACAGTCATCTGTTGAGAAACTTTTTGATAAGCTTTGCAGCTTCGATCAAAGAGTTTAAGTTTTCTAGTCTTAATCAATACGCTACAGAGGAACAAAGAACCAAGTCAGGGCACTGAGATCCTGTACTTGAATCACCTTGTTGCTGGAAGGTGCTACATAAATAAATGCCTTGAATGAATGGGCCTCTATGTTTAAATAGCAAAGTGTCGTACAGCTGTCATCTCTTTATCTTTGTATACACAGCCCTCTCAGTTCATCTGCAGAAGAATCCTCTGACCTTTGTTTTGTCTTTGTCTCTAAAGCTTTCTTAGTCCGTGACGAACTCCTCTCAAAGAACAACACTTGGATCAAGATACGTTAACGTCTGTAAATGTATTCCCCGCTTCATGCAACTTCAAAAATCCCGGAGAAACAAAGACATGAACTGTCCGTTAGTGTGAGGTCAGGGTTAAGGAATGAGAGGTATGCTGTGGGTTTTTTTCTTTTCTCCCAGCCTGCTCTGGGCCTCCTGTTGGAAAAGGAGAGGGGAGCCGGCGGAGCGGTGTGACTCAGATTAATCTGTGCGGTGACATCAGCGGGCAGACGCCTCGGGCTGCAGTCTTTACAGAGAGAAAACAATCACTTTGCTTTGAGCGTCTGACGCCGAGCACTTTAAACACTTTTACTACCACTCACACACTTAACAGCAGGAGCTACTTTCTGTTTTTCCTCTTGAGGTCGAAGGTCACCGCGAGGAAACTCCGGTTCACTGACACTGACACTGACACTGGCTTGTTCTCATGTAGGTTTATCTAGTCAGACTTTACAAGAGCTAAAACTTCATCACATTCACTGACAGTAGACGAGCCCCGTCCCATCCCAACACCAACAGTCCCCTCGACCCCCCGAGCTCCCGGGCTGGACCGCTAGTTGCATTGCTAACTGAGCTAACTACCTATTGGCAGCTACAGTTAGCAGCAGTTAGTGGTTACTCTGCTGACATGCTGCGCCCTGTTTGTTCTGAGTAAGAATCTGACAACATGGCCTTACATGTTCTTACCTTTAAAAACTAATCATCAGGATTATGACTTTAACGTGTTTACACAACCTTCATATTGGCGCCTTAAAGTCTGATGTCCGTTTTACTCAAGGCGCCTCACATTCGATCAGAGTTTCTCCCTTCTAAACAATACATTTCTCTGCTGTGCTCTGTGTTTTTGTCTCAGTCATATGTTTACTTGTGTTTTCCTGTTTTGGATCCTATGTCAGCTGCAGACTGTCTCAGCGTCAACACAGGCGGAGAAACAGCTGCAAAGTCTTCTCTTTACACTCATCAACACTCACGTCTGGATCTTATTTCCAGACCTGGACTGTGGCCCCGTCTAATCATTTTCACACGGAAAAATGAAATATTGCATCATTTACAGTATCACACGTTTCACCAGCCAAGCCAATAAATAAACAGTCTAGTCAGTCTGACAGCGTTTCCACGTCAGGCAGGTGTGGTGAGCTCAGGTGACGGGAGGTGAGGTAACATCTGGAAGTGAGACCTTTCACTACTACTGAATTCCTTCCGGTAACTTTAAAAAAAAAAAAACCTCTTTAACTGCACGTATAAGATGTTTATACACTGAACATGTTTAATCCTATTAGATCCCTGAATGAAGACAAACAGATGTTTGCTTGCAGCTTTCTGCCAACAAACCCTGTCAAATATCTCCACAGTCAGGCTTCCTGTGAGTTTTCAGTCAGCTACGGATATAAACAAGACATTGGACCAACTTCACAAGGCTTGAGGAAAATCACCAAAGAGGACATCAGCAAAAAGCCTCTGTCATACTAGAAAAATATCCCCCGGCAGTGTTGTGTACAGTCATGTTATTGGCAGAGCAAAGAGCTGTGACAGCGTTACAGCTCAGAGCAGAAGTGCTTCAGCAGCAGAGTCAGACGCTCTTTGATGTGTTTAGCAGGTCATTTCGTCAGCACACGCTCACTCACGCACCAAACATCAACACTTCCATGCAGTGTCTCACGCACTTCCACTTCTTTCCAGTTCGTCAGAAACGCTGGAGTTTCCTGTGTTTTCTCTGACACAGTGAATGCCTCGTGTCCTCAGATGGACTGTTAGCCCACTTTCAAGAACTGCCAATGAACTTTTGGACAGATGTGAACGACGCCTGGCAGGAAGTGCCCTGCACATATCAACTTCCTCCAAAACCCACCAGTTAAGAAACTGTTAAGTGTCAAGAAACCGGCAAACCCCGAGTGTAAAGTTTCCCTTTTCAACATGTTCTGTGAGGATCATCGTAGTGAGGACGCAGTTTTGATGTGTATCTCTGAATTTTGATTCATTGGAATAATGTTGAGACAGTTGATATAAACTTAAAGCAACATTATGTAACGGCTTCAAACTCATTTTGATGGTGAAGTGACTCTCAGCGAATGGTGAGGAGAATGGTGTTCCTGCACTATGTGACTTGGTTTGAACCGGTACGATCTCAACACATCCTCACACCTGAACGACTGAAGAGATCGATTAGAAATGACTCCTGAAATTATATATAAGACAGCTGTCAAAACAACACGGCCGCAGCAGGTTGGTTAAAATAACTAAGTTACCTATTTAACTTCAGCTTCGACATGCCTACTTTATGTTCGTGATGTTACTAAAGTGAGTTAAAATAGCTCAACGCAGACTTTTTGGCGTCACACTGGACGTGAACAGCCGTCTCCTGGGTGAAAGTACCGTGCTTGTTTTTTTTATTCCTCCCTGTTTGGACTCCCTCGTCTAATAATTAGAGGTCGCCGCCTACATGAAATGTAAATATGCTTCGTAATAAGCTGCTTTCTCAGTCAATTTATTGTTTTTCTGATGAGGACAGGACGCACACTTACAACGACAGGTCACACACCACCAACTGAGTGTCGCGATTTGATATGGACCTCATGGCAGAGGTGAAGACATGGAAGCCAAGAAGCTAAATAAATCAGTGATAAAGCTGCTGCGTGGATGTGTAAACAGACAATAAGATGGCCTTTTAAAGTGAAAGCACCGGATGTCGGTGTTTGTGCTGCTCCTACGACATTTTCTGTTTTTTTGGCTCATGAACAGGATTTTTTCCTTTTTCTGCACTTGGCAACAACAAAACACAAAACATCTGTGAATCCTCACATCAGATGATCAGACTCATGTTTTGGCTTGTTGGCCGATACAGTGATTACACATCATTTCATATAACTCCAGTTTTAAATTACATTACAGTCACAATAAGACACGGTCGGCTGCAGCACGCGCTGTCATGAAAACTCCCTGTTGATGCGCTCAATCAATCGTAATATCGAATATGCAGAGTCTGTTTAATGAGCTCTCTGTGTGTGTAAACTGCTGTCCTGTTTCCTCATCAACAGTCAGTGTGATGATTCTCTTTAGCTGCAGTTCCACATGTGACCACTGGGCTAAGATGACATCACTCCCCCTCCTGAGACCTCCATGATCCGTCTCCATGCAGTGAGTGTGCAGATTACATTACAGTAAAGTGCTCTGATGACGTGCGATGATGTCATCACCGTCTGCCTGCCTGACTCGTGTGCACAAACACACACACACACACACACACACACACACACACGTCTGGCTTCTGTTGCTGTTACTAGTCACCAGGTTTTCTTCACTTTGTAATTAGTTAGTAATCGATTAGTAAGCTCGACTTCACTGACCACGACCGCTCGCAGCTTCACTTACCTGGTCACGACTCTATCTGACACCAGGACGAGTGACGGCTACCGTTCAGATTAACGCAACAAAATAAAACTTTCCGTGTAAAGATTGTCAATTGGTTGTCAAAATCTGACGTTTTGAGTCGGTGGTTCTGATCAGATATCAACGAAAAGCACCAACATTTCACGCCTCAACGATTAACCATCTTTATCGAGACAGTTACATTTTGTTGCAACTCTTTCCGATGCTGCTTGTTGATCCGGTGTTTTAACTCTGTTTGCATTGTTTTGTTATTTTTTAGGAGAAAAACTACGTGAAATGAAACAAATTAGGAACCAAACTGATTTGAGCTTCATCTGGTTTTCACGCTGCAGCGTGTTTAATGGATTACAGTTCCCAATGGAAGCATCATTTCATGATGTTTTATGTACGCGGCAAAACATAACGTCTCGTTAACGTGTTTTCTTTTCAGTGTAGAAGAACAGAGCACATATAAGTTTAACGGAAACGTTGACGGAGGCATATGTGGGCACGAAAATGGGGCAGGACTCTTTTGAGATTGTCAATTAAGATGTTAAATAAATTAACTTAAACACCAATAACATCAGTACTGCTTCCTTTAATAGTTTAGGCCTGGGTCCATTTAGTTCCAGCTTCCAGTACTCATCCCTAACAAAGCCGTGACATGACCTCATGTTTTCACCATTATTCACCTTTAATCTGAGATTAGTTCGATAAAGATGAAATAACACATCTAAAAAAATTCACTCAAAGCTGTTTTGACTACAAAAAGTCTGATGCAGCAGGACACAATCATATTGCTGACGAGTTCAAACTACTTAGGGAAACCCCTAACACACACACACACACACACACACACACACACACACACACACACACACACACACACGCAGAAGCAGCCAATCACAGTCCAAACAGCGTGTAGTTCATGAAATTCAAAAGAAACTCAGTCACATCTTAACACTTTAAATTGCAGCCAATGACAAACAGCTACTCACTCACTAATTCATTCATTCATTGTCTCTCTCACAGACTGTGTCTCAAACTCACTCAGGCATCAAGTAAAAGCAAAGACCACGTGCAGCACATCCCTCCTCCTCCTCCTCCACACACACACACACACACACACACACACTCACACACACACACTCACACACTCTGTAAAAGTATCATAAACAAACTTACATTTCATCTTTCTGCTGCCGCTGAAGTAAACAAACCTCTCGCTGAGTCCAGTGTGTGTACTGTACTTGTGTGTGTTTGTGTGTGTGTGGACAAAATGTAAAAGTTCCCTTTTATAGCACTGAGTATGACACATCACCTGAGTCATCATCGTCGCCATTCAAGCTTCTACGCCCACGCCGGACAGCCACCCCCCTCCCCTCCTCTAACCCCCCTCATCTGAAACAAACTCAGAATGTCTTGTTTGTGTGCGGAGGTGATTCTGAGTGAAGTAAATCATCAATAAAATGTAACTGAAGTATAAGAAAATACATAATTAAGCAATCCTCCAGTCTCTTCCTCCTCTGCTGCCTCATGACATCACGTCATCTTCTTCTTTTGTTTAGCCTCGCTGTGAGTTTACTTTAATGATTTTGTCTCTCACATATGAGCTTAAATGCCAGACAGTGAATAAAATAAAGACCCAAGAAAGGTGAGAAGTGGCAAGAAAACGATCTTTATCATGCGATCAATGAAGTTTTGGACAGTGGAACACATCTTATCTTGTTCCCACATTTCTTCCAGTGTAGATATTTATTGGAGAAAAACATGTAACAGGAAGGGAAAAAAAGGGAGAGAGTGTGACACTGAGCTGACGACATCCCAGCAGCGCAGTTCATTAATAATAAATGCAGGAAAGATGATAAACTAAAGTAAACAAAGACGTCCTTCCTCCTGTCATAGGGAGGCGAACTGCTCTCAGCCACAATGAACCACAGCTGCTTCACCCGTTACAAGTCTGTGGTCAAACTGGGCACTTCCCCGTGTGGCTTCCTGCCAGTGTGCATAAAGTGTTTTTTTTTTTTTTCACTTTTACTACGTGTGTGTCTGCTTTTGTGGAATTTCTCGAGTTTAGCAGATTAGTGAACTTCCTGAAACGTCATTAAAACAAGCCGTCATCCTCTTTTTTTCTGGAAATTGTGGTTACAGTTGTGAAATTCTGCAGAGTTGAGATATTACTCTTCAGTGGCATCCTCAGAGACACGTCTGCTTCCTCTCAGTGAAAGTCATCTCAGTAGCAAGATGAGTGCGACTTTCTGTCTCAGTCAGGTGTCTCCTAAGGTGAGACTGTCGACGTGACCGGATTTAAGTTGTTATACTTGCAACAATAAATGCATCGAATGACACTGTGACAAGTCTGCAGCTCTCCTCGAGGTTACAGAACTTTACCGAGAGGTTTAACTTGCCTGTCTTCACCAGAGAAATGACAACAATGGTCCGCTAAGAGGATTAAACACAACCAAAGTATGTTAGCCTTTAGTTGCCATAGTAACTGTGACAGAGGCGAAGGGAAAAGTCAGGTGACGCCGTAGAAACAGCGTCCACACTGGAAGAAGGTCAGGGTTGAATAAAACCACAGAAAGCAAACTTTAAACTTACGTATGCAGGTTAAAGGACCAGTGTGTAGGATTTAGCAGTTTAGCTGCAGGTTGCAATCAACTAAATACGCCAAAGGCCGGTGTTGGGTTCGACTATTATGGGCTGCTGTAGAAACATGGCTCTGTGAAAGAGGACCTTCTACCACTGTAGATATAAAAGACTCAGTTTCAGGTGATTATACACCGATTAAAACATAATCATAAATGTTATATTCCTCTCCTGCCCTGAAATCCTGAACATCGGACCTTCAACTTCCATACCGCACTAAAGCCACAGACAAATGTTATTTTAACTCAAACCATCATATTTTCATAAATGTAACCATGACGCGACCCTTTGAATGGTCATGTACATTGTGCGTGGAGTCACTGGTGAACGGGCTATTGTGTAGGTGTGAGGAGGCGCTGAGTGAAAGTTCATATTCGAGCTGTAATAAACTGTTCAAAAGAAAGTGCTCTAAAACCTCTACTGCTACTATCATTTTGAATAGTTTCCAGAAGATTTTTTGATGATGCAATGTTGCATGACTTTTTTTCTCCAGTGTCTTTGTCTCTCATTTGAGATTTATTTCCCAGAAATGGTTTACAAGTGTCTTACTGACGGCATCAGTGACGCAGTGATAGCAACAGAGCGCCAAGTGTTGACGCCACAAGAAAAACCTCCTCGATTAGTAAGTTAACATGTTTATTATGAGTGACCGCTGAAATCTGGAGAAATCTAACAGAAACAAGCTGTAAACACACAGATGTTTTATACCATTGTACAGTTTTAATTTCAAGCCCTGTTGGGTCAAAGATTCCGCAATAGCGCTGCGGTGGTTTACCTCCACACTGCTTTTGTATTTTCAAACTGAACCTATTAGCGCCGCCATAAAGCCGCTCCAGCGTGTCACTTCATACAGCCTGCCGGAGCTGAAGATCCAAAAGAGACGTTGCGGTACACATCATGATGTTGTGATCTGACATCACATAATCGCCATCAGTAAATAGCAAACCCTATCAGGTGCTCACTCACAGAGAGGGCTGCTGTTTTCTATCACTGTCAGTAACTACAACATCGCAATAGTGAAAGGCGACAGTCAGTCACCTGCGGGAGCTGCCTGGCTCTCACTGCCGGGGACAGACGCTGTTTCTCAGGTGGACATCTGACAAAGAGTCGGTAGGACAGACGGGATGACGCCACATTACTGTTGTTCTGTCTGGTAACTTTGCTTTGTGGGTTGAAATGTGGGACTTATCTCTTTTATTTGATGAGTGAAGGATGTGTTTAGTTGTCAGACTGTGAACACGACCGCACAAACGTCGTCTCGCCTCTGTCGCTACCTCCGCTGGTGTATCGAAACCGTGTGTTAGTTTCAAACAAACGGCGAGGCGGAATATCACTGCAGGACTCCCGGCTTGAAAAGGCAGCGTGAATGGGGCTTTAGTCTCCACCAACTCATTAAGAAAATATCTGGTTCACCAGCCAGTCACAGCTTGTTAGCTGCTCAGCCTACACATCTTCCCACTGGTCCAGAGCGCTACAGGGCTACAGGGCTACAGGGCGCTCGTTATCAGTGTAATCAGACAGGGAGAGTTCAGGTGTTTCTGTGAAGGGAGGCCTGAAGGAAGTAGTCGGATATGTTGCAGCTGGATGGACGTAAATGAAAGAGCGCCAGACAAAACTGGCTTTTCAACCTCTTTTTTCATTTCAATTTCCTGTGTTTCCACTCTTAATGTGACAATTGCCCATAAAAACATGTTGGATGGTTGGATATACCACAAACACTTGGTTGGGGAAAGATTGTGGTTTTTCTGTGAAATATTCATAAGTCTTAGTCAGTGCTGTGTTTTTTAATAATTAACCAAGACCACAACATTTCCTTTCCACTTTCCCCTAACCACAAATATGTTAAACACGCTTTAGTTGCCAGGTAAACTAATAAAATGCTTTGGCAGTTAGTTATTTTGCAGACAAGTTCCTTGTGCAGCGGCAGTCAACAGTTCAATGATGCAATTAGGTGTAATCATGTTTTACTCCTGGCAGCGTCACTCCAGCTATTACTTTCACTCCCACAATGTGCTTGTGAGTGGAAACTTTTTGATCACAGTGTAGAAAATGAGCAGGTTAGCTGCTGTGCGATAAGTCAGGACTTACTCACGCTGGATGAGAGTGTCAGCTTAAAAAACTGGAGCATCATTATGTTACTCACTTCATTTAACGGCGGTTTGGCGCGTGTTAAAGCTGCACTGTCAGTGGGTTCAAACTGAACCTGAGGAATGACGTTGCGGTTTCCAAGAAGCTAGAGCAAGTTTCCTGCTTCTTATGAAATGTTTGTGATACTTAATCTCCACCCACCAGGATGGAGAAAAACTTAACACATCAGATCTGCATCCTGAAACCTCTTTTATTAAGACAAAAAGAGACAAAAAACCCCCAGCATGCTCGTCCCGTCGTAGGTTCCAGTTGGGATCACAGATGGCCTGAAATGCTGAACTGCTGAACTCTGTGCCAGTGAAAGTGATGCACGGAAACAGAGGGAGGCACGTCATAACGGTCGCTGACTCGTCCGGCCTCCTTTTGTCATCAAATATACCCATATGGGGTAATAGGGAAAGTGTTAGGAGGGGGTGAAGGGGGCTTGTCCTCAATAGTGGTTTTTACAGACCCAGTAATCATTTCCCCAGCCACCCACGTCCCGGATATCTTCTGCTTTTGATCTGTTCCTCGCTCTCTTTTTCTGACCTCTGTTGAATGGAGGAATGTGAGGAATGCAGCAGTGAATGGGCGAGTGGGGGAGGCATCACGCAAAAGACTGACGGATGCAGGTTTTCTTTTCTTTTTGGCTCACTGAATCCAATATGAGCTTACAGAGAGCGTGAAAAGTTTCAAGAAAGCATGCTGGGAAAAAAAAAAATCTAACTCTGAAGAGTCTGAACATGAAAATGATGCAAGCCGGCACCTGCACGAAAGCTTCTCCGAGCAGGACGCTCTGACACAGACTGAGTATTTTTAGAGATCAAACACTCTGCAGACTAAACTGAACAGAAAACACATTAGGCAGGAATTCAGCGTGAACAGCCGGACAACAGCTAGATCTCCCCGTTGACAATAAGTGAGGCGTGAAATCAAAGCATAGACTGAAGTAACCGGCGCGTCGGTGCTTCCTGTGGAATTTCTCAAGAATGTGGGTTTGAGTTTGGTATGCAGTCAGAGACCCTCGATAGACTGATCTCAGCCTGGGTTCTCTTCCAGGGGGTTTATATCATCATGTATGGACAGTTATGTTATGCAGCTGTTACTTTTTTCCAACCAAGACAGACGTATGATTTCACCCGTCTGTGTCTAACATTAGCACGTTAACCTGAAAAGTTACAGATGTCTTTCCCCTTGTTTTTTTTTTTTTACGTCTTTGGAAACACATCTGGGGGTGAAAACGTTTCTGAGCGACTCGTAGCAGCCGGCCAGTTTGTAACAAACAGGAGCTCATCCAGATTTGTTGCAAACCAGCTCAGGTGAGGCGACAAGGAGGGAACACACACGAGGGAGTGCATGTAAAATAAAACTCATATTTTTTAAAACAAGGATAAGACAAATCAGAAGAAAAACTAAAGACAGAGACAATGAGGTGGATGCCACCTGTGGGAGAGCAGAGAGTGACGGACTGACAGACACCAGCTTTTATACTCTGGCAGCCAGAACAGGTGAGTTGAATCTAGCTGACGACCTCAGGGGTTAATTAGATGCAGCAAATTAGACTATAAATTATTCATCAATATCTCAAATCATCACCACAATTCACTGAAAACTCTTAATGTTTTGCTTGAAACAACTTTTCCTCTTCAGCCCAGCGTTGAAACTTGCAGCATTTTCCCACTTTTTTTTTTTTATGTCTTAGTTGAAATGTGCATGAACACGTGTGGATGGAATCACACCTGTCTCATGTTTTCCTTATCTGCTCCTCCCGCTCCTGTCTCTCACACCTGCCCTGCAGTCGCTGCTGTGTTCTGGCCGTTCACTGTCACCGGACCTTTTTTCCCAGCATGTCCCAACAAGTCTGAACATGAAAAAGACTTCTGTGACGTCAGCATTTCCCTCCTGCTTCCTTTCAATTAATCTTTTTCAAATGTAAATCACAATGTGCACAGTCGACTAGATATTTCCTGTTGAAACCTCGTGTCATCTGATTTTAAAACTGGAGGGAACATATGAATATGTATCATTGATGGAAATATAATAAGGTTTGCAGATTACCAGAAAATTAATAAAAGAAAGAAAATGAAACTGAGCCTGTTGGCAGCTTCTCAGGATGTGACACTAATAGATAACAGGACTGAATTTCACCGCTCTACACAACTGATTTCACTTCCGAGCTGTCGAAAGAGCGGCTCCAGTCTGAGAGACAAAAAGAGGAACTGAAAGGAATGTAAACTGTGATTATGTTGTAACGTGTGAATGATTTACAGCGGTGATGCAATGAGTGAAATATTCGTTTCCTCCAGCAGAGGATTTCAAAGTGGGGGGCCCATTGCAACAGGGGAGCTCAGTGGGAGGAAGAAGCCTCACAAGGAGTTGACAGTATAGACTCAGGAGAGACTCCATCCTCTTAAATAACCTCCCCTGATTGGGACCTAGACAGGACGAACAATTCAAACAATAAATAATAAACAGGCAAACAATCAATGTCACGAATATTGCAGAATAAGCACTTCCGGTTCCCTCGTCACTCCGAGTCAACCTGAAACAAGGTCAGTGGTAACACAAGCTGAGGACATGTGGTTTCATGACATAAAACCTGTCAGTAAATACACCTCTTTGAATTAAAATGTGCTTACATGTCCTAAAAACAGCGTCTGAATGAGACTGCAGAGGTTGTCGGTGACATTAAAACGTCATCATGTCGAACATGGACGCTCACCTGCTCACTAGTCTGTCTTCACAGGCCGACTTAAGTTGCACCTTTGTAAATATCACAAAGGTGTTTTCTGCAATAAACCAAAATCCAACAAATAAATCCCAAAGGTTTATTTTATCGAGGAAACCAGGACGATGCTAACTTCCAGGTCAGCCTACAAAAACACGTCATCCCCTCCTGAGATGAACGTTTCACTTGGGTTCTTTGTCAGAGCTTTCAACTGCTCCGCCTGGTCATCGCCCAACCAATGGAGCTGTTGACCTTGAGTCGACTGTCTCCAGAGGTGAAGAATCAAATTCCAGGCTAAAAAAAAACACATGGTCAAGAAACGATTAAGCATCCAAAACATAAATAAATACAGAAATAAATACATTTCTATTATCGTAATTTGAAAAGAAGAGTGTAAACATTGTGGCTTTAATTGAAAGTTGTGATGAGTGGATGAATATGTACATATATACACACATATTCAACCACTCATCTTTCAGTTCATGTTGCTCATCATGTTCCCTGTACATGATCCTTTCTTACTAGGAAAGCTGTTATCATGTTTCATGTTTATTTGCCTTTTTTTCTCCTGCAGGGAAGAGACTGACTCTGTAAAAGGAAAAATTAAGCATTACATTTTTCAAGATTAGTCATCCCGACTTCCTGCTGCGGTGAAGACGAGACTGTGACTAGACCGTGACGTGCCAAAAGATGTCAAAGCTCCTTATCAGATCTTCTGTATTAGTGCTCAGTGTCTGCTGTCTGGCTGTCTGTCAAATTCTCAGTTCCAAGTGAAAAGTTTCTTCCTCCTCCCAACCTCCTGGAATGACTTGGCAGGAGAGAAAAAACAAATGGAGGAGGAATGTTAACCAGAACTACAAAGAAGGATTTTCACCAGATGTAGATGAATCATTAACACCAGCATGCAGGTTTTTAAAGACCTGAGAGTGTGCGATAATTCAACAACAAAATCTTGAGATAATATGAAGAAAAACACAGGTTTCCATGAATATAAGACCTGTAAATCACAGGTGGACAGCTCAGTGTCCGTCAGACACATCACTGGCTCCATCAGACACAATGTTTTGAATTAGCTTCAGGTAAAACATTAGTCAAATGGATAAGTTAAAGGCCAGCTAATAAATAATTTGTCATGGACAGTGTTGACGTGCCAAAAGACGTCTGCTGCGACTGAAACAAGGAAACGAGAAAAGCAATAACTTAATTTTTATTGGATTTGTATTTTTCTTCCTCTTCTCCTACTTCTTCTTCTCCGTGTTCTTCTTCTTTTCTGTCTTTTTCTCCTTCTGCTCCTTCTTCTTCTTGTTCTTCCTCTTCTTCTTTTTCTCTGCTGTCTTCTTTTTCCTCCTCTTCTTTTCCATCATCTTCTTCTTCATCTTCTTCTTCTTCTTCTTTGATGTGGCCCCGGACTCTTGCATACAAAGTGCCAAAAGACTGTGTTAACGCGCAGCCCAGACCGCCTCTGAATGTGGTCTGAGTGATCATATCTTAAATCCTCGATGTGAATTGAGGATGTTCACATCTGCACTTCAAGTTGTCCACTTGTGACCGGATCACTCATATATGATATGCTAACGGGTCTCGTCAGGGCTAAAATAATGACTCCAAAACAATCCATTAGACATGTTTAAAGGACCGGCACAGCCCTGCATGTAATGTAGGGAATCAACTTAATGCTGCTGGTTGAAAAACAGAGTTAAACATGACAGAACAGACAGCCGCTTATTAAGAGTCAGTAAATTACAGTTATGCATTGTTCTTTTCCACCTCGTGATGCCAGATATCTTTAATCCGTGATTCACCGTTCCCCAAGTTATTTTTTATTCAAGCGCGTTATGATTGTTGATGTATTCACTTCCCATCACTGTTTGCTTAACCTTCAGTAGCAACTGAACGTCTGTCATTTCCCAGAATTCATATCTTTTTTCCAGAGAATGTGAATAATTCTTTTATGGGTATAAAAACAAGCTCCGTCTTTAATGGGTTTGTCTGATGGAAACTTCCACGCATGTCTGTTGAACACGTTTTTTTTCCTCATTGCATTTTAGTTTAATATACGTTCCTTCTGTACGTCACCTGTTTCTGTATGCATCGCACAGACAACTTATAATAAAATCCTTTTGTTGCTTTTCAAATATTTTTCATGCTAATACCTTTGTACCTTACCTTACTTGTTATCTACACTTCTGCTAATACTTCTTCCACTGCTATCACAAACACAGTACAGCTACTACTGCCTGCAATGCAGTGACAGTGGCACATTGTGTTGTGCACGTAACTGACTGAACTTCCGTCAACGCCAAGTTAAGACAAGTTCTGCTCTTCAAACACTGACTGTTTAGACAAACGCTTCCGGCCGAGTGAAAAAAAAAAAAAACCCACCAGTCACTCAGACGAAGAAGTCACGTTGAAACAGGTCAACTACAGTCTGCTGAGTCGAAGGCATTCACCGACTTAATGGGCGATAAATCAGCGTCAGTGCATTCTTCATAATGAAGGAGGGAGGAGGAAGAGTAACAAAAGCATTGTTAATATCCTCCTGTTATTCAGATGTTCAGGGAGAAAACAACCAATTATCTTCTGTTTTAAAACAAATAACATTCAAGAATTACTTTCACTTTAAGTTCTAATGACTTGTTTAGTAATGTTTACTCAAGATTAAAGAGATTTATGAGCATCTTAACATTTGTCTTTCCTTGTCAGTTCACTTGACCCATGCAGGCACCAGTGTAGAAACTGGAGTTGGTCCCTCTGCTTCTAATATTTCTGGGTCAATGCAGAGAATAAATTAAATAAAAGTATAAAGCGGCAAATACACAACAACTGCACATGAGCTACAACTCAAAAAATTCCCTTCAGCACATATATGGAGTAAACGGATTTACATTTAAGAAGTAATTTCATTCAAAATTGAAAAAAAATGTTTTCATTGTCCTGATGATCCTTTCCTGAGATTTCTGCTTCTGCATTCAATATTCTAACTGTATCGCTGCTACGCTGGATGATACGCAACATACTGTCCACTGTCTCTGCAGGAAATCGTAGACACAGAAACTAAACTCTGTCCTATAACCCTCTGCACACTGAGAGCGATACAAACAAGGGTTCAAAATCTCATGTGAAGTGACTTTTATTTGTGCCACTAGAGGGCGACATAAACAGGAGACACATTCACACTCAGACACACATTTGTGAAAAAAAACACACATTTGTAGACATATGTTTGAGCCACCAGAGTGCAGCATTGAAATACATACTGGAAATCAATAACTCAGTGAAGCTTCTGTGTGCAAGTCTAACCACAACCACATGTCTGTACCTAACAGCTTGTAACAACTGATAACACACATTCCTCACTTCCCTTTGTCAGAACTCTTCACACAGTCAGCACAACACAAGTGAACTAAACTAACAAAGTGCATTCAGTTTGTTTATTTTTTTAAAAAACTGTCAAAATTACATTTAAAACACAATTATTTGCTGTATTCTGCTACATGCACATCTAAAAATAACTCCTGAATGAGACACTGATGTTGTCACTGTTCCTTGATACCCTCCATTAAAGTCTTATGCAAGGTGAGAAGGAACCCAGAAGATTTTGTAATCATACATGACACTGTGGTTTACAGCTCGTCCCTGCTGGTGTCACTTGATCTTCCACCTTTATCTCATTTTGTTCCAAGACTGAATAAGGAGAATACACCTCAAGTTTCCTGTTGAGAAACAAATGACGATGACGAAACAAAACACAAATCCTGTTTCGGGAGAACAGTTAATTTTGATCATATTTGTGCATTGTGGATGTGAGATTAACTCTGTTGGTAAAAAGAACTGAAAAAGCGAACTGAAAGAGAAGTGTACAGACAAATGACAGCGCATATATATGTATAGGGGTGTGTGTGTGTATGTATATATATATATATATATATATATATATATATATATATATATATATATATATATATATATATATATATGTACACATTGTTGTGCCAGGCTGCATCTTGAGAAAAGGAACTGAAAATGTGAAGTGTAAATACTGAGGACTATTATTGCACACTGCAGTCCGAGGCACTCTGCAGGATCTGTGCCAAATAAATGCCTGTTAATCAGCAGTAGCAGCTGCTGGTCAGTCTAATATATATTCCACTGTGAAATACAGGCATTTTAGTTATGCACAGATAGTTATATCTCATACATACAAAGAGCCTTTCACAAGATGCAATAAGGAGAATGACACCCGAAGTGTCCAAAGAGCACCAGCAGAAACACCCAGCAGCGCCTCCAGTACGTCGTCTTCTGAAACTTTATTTTTAAAAGAAAGATTCTTTATTTGGGCAAAATGGTTTTATTGCTATTTTGCAACTATTCCACAAAAACTATTCAAATTAATACGTAGTGCAAATAATCACTTGGGTATTTTGGATGATTAACACAAATTTCTAACCAATCCAGGGAAAAGAAGCAGCTGAGGCTTAATCTACACATACAATCATAAAAATGGACTTTCATCATTCATCACAAAAACGTACCTGGAGTGCAGCTAAGTAATTGAAAGATCCTCTAAATTTAAGTTCTTTCTTTCTTACAGACATTTGTATTGCATGACTGGGATAGCTTAAGTTTAGGCTGTTAACTCGCATTGCAACATTTCAGATTCATCGCTGTAGCATTTACCTTAAGGTGAGCCGTGCAGAGAGGCGTCACCTTTAGGTGGAATGTATGCAAATATTTTATGGTGCAGGTGGTTTATGTTTCTAGGTCATTGTGTTGTACATTTGGGAGACACATGTTAAAAAACAAATGACAATCTGACAATGACAAATCTGATATCTGTATAGCATTTTGAATGCAAGATAATTTGTTGTGCCAGACTGCATCTTGGTAAACGGAACTGAAAATGTGAAGTAAGCACAGAGAGGTTTAAATAATTGTGAGGACTATCAGGTGATATCTTTTTTTGATCTTTGTCTTTCAACCCCCAAAACTACACAATGCTACTTTAGCTCGATCACATTTACAGAACCTGGACTTCCGCAGTTTCTAACATTTTAACACTGAGAATGTTTTTTTCTTTCGCCGAAGCTGTGAACTGCTCAGAGTGAAGTCTGCGGCATCGTTTGTCACTGTGAAAGATTAAAATGGTTCAGTACAGGAAGTCTTTATTAGGCTCAGGTTGTGTTTCCTTTCTACGTCTCCATATGTGTTGTGTTGCCAAACAGTCTAACCGCTTTCAGATAGTTAATAAAATGTTTAATCCGATTAGTTCCTACCACAGTGAAGTTCTATAAGCAGTAAGAGGTTAGACTGGAGCATCTTAAACCAGCGGTTGGAGGTTTGCGGTTGAGCGAGATGGAGCACATAATTGAAACTGTTTGTGGTGAACTGATGTTTGATGTGCTGTTTTTCTTCTGTTGAGTTTTGATGCACTTCCTCTCATCATGTCCAACAAAAAGATGTTCACAGAGGCCACTGTTTTGCTCTCTGACTTGTGTCATCTTTAACGAATTAAGAATTCTGGAAAATGTTCGGACGCATTTGTTGAGATCAAAACATGGTTGGAGGCATGATTTTGTGCCTAAACCTAACCAGACCAAAAACACATTGTGATGAAATTAAACCTAATGAAATGTAATGTTGCAACATGTCTGTGGTTTGCAGAAGCTTAAATCATAAAAATTATCTCCTCATCCTGAAGGTCTAACACTCTAATCACACACTAGCACACACACATAAACATCCATGCAATGTTACCATGCATCCATATGAAATCATGAAAAAATATAATGTGCATGTGCAATAAACATGTACATACACACACAAAAAACAGCGGTCTTTTGTTAGACGTGTGCTCGTGTGAAATCAGAAACACAAACAGGTCTTTCTTGAACAACTTCTTGTGTTTGTCTTGGTGGTAGTTCTGTCATGACCCATTGCAACAGCAGGAGGTCTTGAACCCTGTCAACAGTGATCCCATTGGCCGAGGTGACAACAAATGGAGGAAGTAATTTCACATAACATTTCAAGGAAGAAAAAAGGAAGAATGAAGAAAAGGTCAATTGGCTGACTTTTGGCCAACATATTGCACTTAAGTTCTTATTAGTTATTTTTCAACAGGAACGTCATGTTGTATGATAGAAAAAGCTGAATGAAAATTAAAGATTGCTAATAAAAAAAAACACGCTGATTTTCATCATCTATTTGTGTCTTACGTAGAATGACAGAGTTGAATCACGAGCTCAGTCACTCTTCTGTGGTTAGTTTCTAAACGTTTTGTTGGCTTTACTTTCTGTTTCTCGAAGCCTGCTGAGCTGAAGAGAGCCTGTTTACCACAAAGAGCAATGAACTCATGTTGTGTGGGAACATCAAACGAGGCTGCAATCAAGTTTAAATCACTTCAATTTCTCAATAAATCTGCAAAAAGATGTTTGTATAACTCAACGTCCAACATGAAAGATCAATTTGACAAGCGTTCCCAGAGAAGTAATACGGGGATTATCTGAAATTATGCGTTGTAATAACACAAGGTCATCGGCCCTTTTCAGAGGAATCTGATTGGCCGAGGTGACGGAGGGGGAAAGCTATGTCTCTGTCTCATTAAAACAAGACAGTCATCCACACTGTGTGTTTATGCGTCTGCGTGTCAGTGTGACCTTGTTTTGCATATTTGTGGGGTCCCATCACCGCCCACTCAAAGTGTGGGGTCCGAAATCTTTGTGGGGACCAAAAGGCAGGACCCCATTAAAAACATCACTCGACCTTTGGGTGAAGACTCGGGTGAGTGTTAGAGTAAGGCTTGAGGTGTGTGTGTGTGTGTGTGTGTGTGTGTGTGTGTGTGTGTGTGTGTGTGTGTGTGTGTGTGTGCGGCTGTGTGTGGCTGTGTGAGAAAAAGAGAAACAGGAAGACAGAGACACGCATAACATTAAAAAAGAGAGAAAGAGGAAGGGTCTGAATGTGTGTGTGTGTGTGTGTGTGTGTGTGTGTGTGTGTGAGAGAGAGAGAGAGAGAGAGAGGGAGAGACGTCCAGCTTTTGGCAATAAAACCACTTAAAGTAACATTGACAGCGGGGATTTGCACATGAAAACGAGACGAAAAGCAGCTGACATCTGAAGTGCTGTGAAATCAGCTCCTCATCTGCAGGTAAGAAAACAGGACTTTTTTATCACCCTTTGTCACAAACTCAGCGACAATATTGTAGATATTTCACACTTCAGATGTCACAACTACGGGGTAGTTTTGACAACCACATGATTTTCCTTTTGTTTCAAACATCACTTGAGGCCCCAGTAAGCTCTGATTGGAAGATTTTGAGGCCAGAAGACATCTAGCTGTGGGTTAAATGTCAAAATAGCATATATATATATATCTATATCTATATATATATATATATATATATATATATATATATATATATATATACTTTTCAACATGTAGATACAAGCTGCTTAATAGTAAAGTCCTTGAAATTAGAAACAAAGTAATGTAAAAAACTAAAATAAAATCTTCAGTCAAATTTAGCACAGCCTTTAAGAGACACTGTGTAAGTACAAATATTAATGAGGTAATAAAACAAACTCAGATATATTTATTTTTTCCATATCTGAATAAATGAGGCAAATAAGGTCCTCAGAACACTTTTTGAATTTAGAAAGGTGGCAGGGTCCGTCAAATACAAGCAAAGTAAAACCGTATGTAACTGTGTTGTTGATTTAAGGTCAGTTTGTTAATTCTTTTTATTCATGTATGAAAACAAACAGAGTTTGTTTGTTAAAGTATCATACAAATATCAGTCAACGAGGATCTTTTTCTTTCAACCCCCAAAACTGCACAATGCTACTTTAACTTGGTCACATTTACAGAACCTGGGCTTCCGCAGTTTCTAACATTTTATCACTGAGAATATTTTTTTCTTTCGCCGAAGCTGTGAACTGCTCAGAGTGAAGTCTGTGGCATCGTTTGTTGCTGTGAAAGGTTAAAATGGTTCAGTACAGGAAGTCTTTATTAGGCTCAGGTTGTATTTCCTTTCTACGTCTCCATATGTGTTGTGTTGCCAAACAGTGAGAAAGTTCAACTGCTTTCAGATAGTTATTAAAATGTTTAATCCAATTAGTTCCTACCACAGTGAAGGTCTATAAGCAGTAAGAGGTTAGACTGGAGCAGCTCAAACCAGCAGTTGGAGGTTTGTGGTTGAGCGAGATGGAGCACATCATTGAAACTGTTTGTGGTGAACTGATGTTTGATGTGCTGTTTTTCTTCTGTGGAGTTTTGATGCACTTTCTCTCATCATGTCCAACAAAAAGATGTTCACAGAGGCCACAGTTTTGCTCTCTGACTTGTGTCATCTTTAACCAGCTGTTTTATGTTAACAAAAGTCCACTTTGCAACTATCAAACACCAACAACTGCAACAACAACAACAACAACAAAGACCGTGACTCATTAAAACAGTTGGTATTTCTTCATGGGAACAATCCTCTGATTCAAAGTCAGCCGTGGATTAACTCTGATTTGAGAGCAGTTTGTCTCACAGAATAATCACTAGTTATTAGTGGTGACTTGCTAATTTACTAAACATTTAAACAGCAACAGGAAAAAACCTTTTTCACACAATTTCAAAGCTTAATTGCTGATTAAATTTTGCTTCAACTATTGCAACGTGTTCTCATCCCTGGTTGTCAGGATAAAACACTGGCATTTACATTTCTGGAAAAACAAAAATCAGTTCTCCTTTGACATTTATACATGTCATCTGTAAGAAGCCCTCTGGACATGTTGGTGGTGAAGAAAAACAACCGTTAATTTGAACAGGAGGTCATCAATGTTGGCGTTTGTTGCAACCAAACAGGTGTACAGAAAGAAAAAGTCTAGATTTGAGATAGCTATAACATACAGTAATCCTAAATTTGCTACTCAGCTCTCTTTGAACTTGCATTGCCAGTAGCAGTTTTTAGACAGAGCACCAAGCCGCCAATTTGCCCGTCCTTTGGCGGCTCGGTCCGCGGTTTTAGACAGAGGCCGGCAAATTGGGGGTCTGTTCTTGTCCGCCGATTTTCCGCCTCGGAGGGTACACTTATTTCCGCCTCGACTGCTATCTAAAACCGAGGCGGAAATGTGCCGGCCCGTGGGTGAGATGGGCGGAGATGATCACAGCAGTCAGTCCATCAATTCATCCGCGGACATTAAGATGAACAACTGGACAGCCGCTGAGATCCAGGAGATGCAGCGTCTCCTCGGTCTCTGCAGCTGTTTAGTTGTGTTAGCTTGTTGTTGTGTCGGCAAGCAAGAACGGTCGCTACTTTCAAATTAAAAGCCCCCCGCTAAGAACCCAGTTCTAAACTCCAGTGGGGTGCAATGTAAAGCTCTTATTTTGAAGACAAATTCTATGTCACTGTTCGCAGCCCAACTTCGAGCTTCACGTCTCGTCAAATGTTTACGCCTACCTCAGAGGTGGCTTTTGGAAAAGGAGGAATATCACGCCTCAGCTTTAGAAAGACAGGCCGGCACATTGCCGCCCTTACCTTCTATCTAAAAAGGGCTAGTGTTTCTTAGAATTTCAGTATTAAAATAGCCATCTCAATAAAAACTTTTTGCCTTGGATTTTTTTCTCTTCATGACTTTTTGCCTAAACCCAACCGAACTGAGCAACGTGTTGTCACAAGATGAAATTAAAAATGGCCCCTAAATGCAGAAACGTACACTACCAACACTTATTCGGACGATTGGGTTTAATACAGACACACTCGGTACTCTGTTGCCTCTGTGCGCCTTCCTACCAGAAAGCCACATGGTTTACATGGAACGGCACTTTGTGTGACATTCACCTGGGACACGAAATCCAGTCATCTCGGGAAATGCCATTTGTGTGACCCTCTACTCAACCGCCATCTTCCTCCCCTCTTAGGACTTGCTATGGTTGTGTCATATTGTCATGGACAGGTATACATCAGAGTTACTTTACAACCCAGTGAGTCACTCAAAGGTATCCGCTGGGTCTGTATGAGGCGGCAACATAACTGTGGGTATCCTAGGGTGAAAATTGTGGCCGCCAATGTGTTGGTACATTTCGTGGACCCACCCACAGACTGACCCACCATGAGTCACTAACAGTGTGTGAAATACATAAAATTGATCAAATTCAAGACAACACAGGATGTTATGAGTCTCGTCTCTTCTGTTGTTTTCCATTGTGGGTGGACTTTGACATTTCTCAGAGCAGTCTGTCTTTCTTCAGAAGGGAGGTAAACAGTGTTCTTCTCAAGCTAATCTAATGAAACTACAACACAATCTCAATGCAACAAGTTCTCAATGCACTTTCATTCAAAAACCTTCTTACCGTCAAATTTTAAGGGAGTTTGTAAATGTAGTTCTATAAAGCTTCTCTAGTCTACTGACCGCTCAAAGCACTTTAACACACATTCGCCTGTTAACACACTGATGGCAGAGACTGCAATGCAATGCATGGTGCAGACCTGGCTTATCAGGACCAATTTGGGTTTCAGTACCTTACTCAAGGATACTTCAAAGTACAGCCATGAGAGCATGGAAATAGAACCAGAAAACTTTCGATTACTGATCGACCCTCTTTGAGCTGCAGCTGCTCTGCAATAGGTGACATTAGATGAGCTAGTACTCAATAGTCTGGACTAAGCATCTTGTTTTTGTCATTATCTGTTGTTTTTAAGTTGAGTGTTGGTATACACACAAGTCAGAAAACATATAATATTGTACTATCATTTCAACTAATGTAAACTAAGTACGTAAAGCAAAGCAATAATGTTGCAAGCTGCAAAACCAAAACAATGAGCTGATGGACACTGATAGCTTTTCTGTGGCTTCACATTACATGTAATCACTGTTTATAACAAAATAGTGATTAGTGCAGCTTTAATCAGTTAGTTTAGATTAAAATTCTAACTTGTTCCTTTTTTAAATTAAAAGTAAACATGGCGTTTTCTCATCAGATGTTTGCGCTAGCAGAAGCAAAGATGTTGCAAATAACATTAATGATGAATATGAATGATGGCTGTGATCAAAGTTCTGACAAGGTGGTTACTGAACACGCAGGTTACTGAAATAGAAAACCCCTGTGGCCAATCAAAGGAAGCGATTGCAGAGTTTTTTTTAACCTAGTTTCATGAGAAGTCCAGCATGTGTTCAGTTTCCTGCTGGTCAACCACATCAGATGTGACTTAGGTGTGAAAGGAAAGGGTTTGACCAAAAAAACAAAAACAAAACTGAACTGAATTTTTAGCATCTTCATGTGACACTTCTTTATTTTAATCTCAGACACATTGGCTTCAGTTACACGCAGCAGTTTAACGTGCAGTATTGAAAATGAACCGTGAGACAGTTTTTAAATGTAAGTGCATTGAGAATTTGTTGCAGTGAGATCGTGCAGCAGTTTGATCAGATTAGCCTGAGAAGAACTCTGTTTACCTCCCTTCTGAAGAAAGACAGACTACTCTGAGAAATGACAAGGAGCAACCGTAATGACAAATATCAAAAGAGACGTGACTCATAACAGCCTGCGATATCGTGAATTTGATCAATGCCTGTTACACACTGTAAGTGACTCATTGTGGGTTGGTAGATCACACAGCTTCACACTGAGAGGCTACATTTTCATGGTAATGTAACAATTATTGATGATTGTTTGATATGATTTCTGCAAATTACGCAGCCTTCACCAGAAGAAGGAGACACTAGTTAGCTGGATTTCTGAATAAAATGTTCAATTTCTTTTAAATTAAAAAGATAAAAAAACCCCCCAAAAAACATGATTTTTCTTAAAGATTATAAAAGCCTGATGCCTAAAGACTTTAAGCAGCTGGTCATATCTATTACAAGTGTGTGTTTGTTGTCCACCTTGTCTACATGCTGGTCGTCAGTGTGAACATTTCTTTTTCACACACAAAGCTGTATTTTAAGCCCAGACGCACATGCACACACACACACACACACACACACACACACACACACACACACACACACACACACACACACACACCTTGGTACATTCTCAGACATTGAAGCAGGCTGAGTCAGCCGGGCACATCTGACTCGTCCACACACACGTGTTCATTCACACTGTTCTGTAAGGCTTGTGATCAGAAAAGTTTACTCGTTTTTTAAAGCTTGTGACTCTCTTACAAAGTTTTTCCTTGAGCACAATTGTTGGGCAGTTGAGGTTTGTTTTTAGTTTTGTCTTGTATGTTGTGCTTCAGTTAGATGTTCTTGTTTTTTTTAAAGCCCAGAGTAAAATGGGAAGTAACCCCAAAACCAACAGCGAGTTTAGAAACTAGCTTCTGAAGTAGAGACAATCTTTGGTTGACCACAAACCATTTAGTATTATTATCACAGCGTTGAACGTTGAAAGAAGCTAGATACGGCTCTGCAGTAATAAATTAAACTGATGTAGCTTTTAACTCATCCACTCTGACCTCTGACAGGTAACATTTTGATTTTCTTTTATTCTGTGTTTAACAGTCACAAGATGTATCCCAACGCCTCTCAGCCTCTTCTCATCCCTGAGACCTCCAAGAATGACGAGGGAACAACTGTGGACATTGACGCCATCATGGACAACGTGTCCATCGTCCTCTACACGCTGACCGTCGTGCTCGGCATCACAGGGAACTCCATGGTGATCTGGGTGGCCGGATTCAAGCTCAAGGTAGATGCACAGTGTAGAATGAGATGCAAAAAGAGATCCTCTGTAGCTCATTGTCGATAAATTGCGTCTGTGCTGCTGTTCTTTGACATTATATTTTATTGTTTCTGGCTCCAGGAGAGCAAAATACAAAAAGTTCCCCTGCAATTCTGCTCTTTTCTTTCTGTTTTATTCTCTTTCTTTGTTTGCTGTTGTCTCCACTCTTTTCTTCCTTCATTTCAAAAGATGTCAAACTAAGAGATACAGATCACCAATCCTCCATATGTGTAGTTGTCTTTATACATGTGATGATGCTGAGAAGTCACAAAATGTAGCATATACTAATATTGATTTCTTCTCCCTCCTCAGCCGACTGTGACCAACGTGTGGCTGGTGAATCTGGCGATAGCGGACCTGATCTTCTGCTTCACACGGGTCTTTTCGCTCACGAAGAAGCTCTTCTTTGACCACTGGCCCTTCGGCATCTTTCTCTGCAAGTTCAACGGCTTCTTCAAATACGCCAACATGTTCTGCTCTGTGTTCCTGTTGGCGGTGATCAGTTTGGACCGAGCGCTCTGCATATGGCAGCCCGTCTTCACCAAGCGCCGACGCACCCTGTGGGCGGCGAGGGTGGTGGCTGCCTGCGTCTGGGCCACTGCGATCATCTTCAGTTCTCCGTACTTTGCCTTCCGCCAAGTGTACCTGAAGAACAACCTGAGTAAGTGCTCTGTGGATGTGAAGGAGGCGGCGAAGGGTGACAGCACCTCTAAACTTGCTCTCTACACCATCCGCTTCCTGTGTGGCTTCATGTTGCCTTTCATGGTCATCCTTATCTGTTACATCCTGGCTGGCATTGGCATCAAACGTACCCGTCTGTCAAAGAAGTCCCGCCCCCTGCGTATATTAGCATCTTTAGTCATCGCGTTCTTCTTGTGCTGGGCGCCATACCACTGCCTTCTGCTGGTGAAGATGGTGGACAGTAAGAACCCAGTGGTGAAGATCTGGCACCCTGTGGCGTCGGGCATCGCCTATTTCAACAGCTGTGTGAACCCACTGTTGTACTTCTGCATGGGGCTGGATGTGAGGGGCCGGTTCAGGCAGAGTCTGGCGGGGGTGTACAGGAGAGCTCTGGCAGAGGACGTGGACGGACAGACGACCCAGTCCAACGAGCGCTCTGTGGATGACAGCATTGATTCGAAACACAGCACCGTGGTGGCAACAGGGAGGAGTCGGACTTCAGTGGATGTAGCAAAAGTCTGAGTTTCCTAAACACACTTTTGAGTGTTTAAGAGCCATACTTTTTTTTTGTTTTATCATGTTTTAAGGCATTCAACTCACATTAAAATGGATTGTAATGGTCATTAACTGTGTGTGATTAAGATCAAACCCCTCAGATATGATTGTATTTGTAACAAGCTGTAAATAACTGTATGTCTCCACCTTCACCTCCCTCACCTGACTGAAAGGATGGTCTTTTCATTAAACTGTGCTATTGATTAGGTAGAAAGACGCGCATATTTTAAAAAAATTGGTGCTACATACCGCTCACCAGTGTTTGATTAAAACTGCCCAGAACATCACTGGTACTCATCGACAGAGCATCAGTGATATTAGTGAAGTGAGTTGTCTGCACGGGATACTAAAAGACATCCGAACCCAGCCACAGTCCGTTCAGCCTGCTATCATCTGACAAAAGATACAGAAGTATCCGCTGCCGTAACACCTGACTACAGAGCAGCTTCACTGCCCAGGTCAACACGGACTCCTCAGTTCATTATCAAGATTACATCTTCTCTATTTTCTCAAAATTAAAAATGACAATAAAAGTAACTTGTAACATGAGAGAAAAAGGGCTGTGGTATGAATTATCCGTCTCTTGGTTAACTGTTGCATTGCACTTTCCCCTTGTTTTGCTTCTGAGTACAACATATTGCAGCATGCAGGTTTGGTCCTTAAAGAACTGAGACTGTCCGTCTTTCTATTGTAAATATCACTGGGAGTATTTCCTTCTCAGACTTGAAAAAATTGCACTTGTCAGTATTGATTTTGAATTGTATTTGTCCAAACTGCTGATCCTACAGAGATGAGACTGGCTAGAGGCATGTTATTAAAATGAACGTGTTGACAAACTGAGGTCAGGTTCACATTTTCCTGTAAAATTGTGATTTGTTGCATAAAAAGTGGAACTGTGGTGAGTCTGGAGGGGTACAGAGGGCGGCAGAAGGAAGCGAGACTATTAAAAGGAAAGTCTGTACTGACTTTAGTCATGACATTGTCTGGTGTTCAGAGGTCGCACTGAAGGAGAAGAGGAATTGAAACTGTAAAGAAGCATTTCATGGCAATCTGTCACTTGGTTTTCTATGAGCACTTTCATTTTTCAAACTGCTGAAAAGGTTTAATCAGCTGTAACCGCAGAGCAGAGGAGTTTTATGGCTTTTATAGGCCGTGGACAGTTAAATAAAGACTCGAAGCTGGTCAGTCAACAATGAGCATCAATCCTTAGCAACCAGCTCATAAAACACTGCTGTGCACGCTCTGCAGATTACTTACACCTCACTAGGAAACATGTCTGTGCAATCAGACATGTTTATCTTGAGCTGACTGTACTTTAGGTTTTATGGTGTCACTGTTCTGTATCATGTTGAATGTCACAGTGTTACTCTTTGATTTAACATTCACTGCAGCGATGGCCAAGCTCTGAGATTCTGTAATAATATAACTGTGTAAATACTATAAGACAACAGATCAACTGTAACATGAAATTAAAAAGCTTTAAAAGTTGTGCATATCTAAATATATTCTTTACATTGTTTGATCGCAGATCGAGTAATAAATATGAGTGTTTCTTTATGGTTTAAAGACTGTTTCATTTCATAGCACCAAAACCAAAACACAAGCTCAGCTAATGACATAACTTCTGCCTTTTAGAAATTAGTTTACTTAAACTAAAAGCCATAAAATGCCGTTGTTGTGAGAAGATTATTTGGTAACATCAGTGTTCGAGCTCTGGTTCCTCTTCTGGAGGGATGACATGAAAGACAAATATAAATAGGCTAAACAAAATGGAAAGAGGATGTGAGTTGCAAGAAAGCTTAAACATCAGAAGTTTCTCTAAATCACTCACTGCCTTTTGACCGGGCTGCTCAAGAATGGCAGTTTTGTTCCTTTATTGTTTGGTCATAAACCACTTAATAATTTAATTTGGTGCTTAAGCAAAACTCATAACCCTTCTGGTGCTGCTGTCAGCGTGTAATAAATCTCCCGGTAATGTCAAGAACACATCTCTCTGTGTATGAAGCAGAAGGTGATAGTTTCTACTCACAGCAACATAAACACACACTTTAAATCTTTAACTAAACTGCACAACACGAGCACAATAGAGGAGTAACAATGACGTCTGAAGGTGCAAATACAAAGTTAGAACAAAAGAACGAAAGAAAGAAAGAAAAAATAAAAACAAAAAGAAAGAAAACAGACAGGGAAAGAAAGAAAAAATGAAAGAAAACATAAATACAAAATGAAAACAAAGAAAAAGAAAGAAAAACTCAAAGTAAAGATAGATAAAAATATAGACATACAGAAAGAAAGAAAGAAAGAAAGAAAGAAAGAAAGAAAGAAAAAAGAAAGAAATTTGCTCTCCATAATAAGATTTAAAACAACAATAGATCAGAGATGTTCATCACTAAGTGCTTTAATGAAAACTGGGGATACAACATTTAATTTAAAATGTAATAAACAGTCTGTAAGTATTTCAGCTTTTTCATTAATCATCATAATTTATCACTATGAATACAAAGAAGAAAAAACCTGTTAATCAGCACAGAAAAATACAGTTTCACCATTTTAATTCAAACGTGTCTGATTATCCTTCTTGAAACAATCAAACATTTTTCAGCTGTTTATCTTACAGACCAGCAAGATTTAATTTTGTTTAAAAAGTTAAAGAAATCTGAGATTTAAAGTAAAATAAGTTAAGCGACAGTGATACACAGTGTCACGTTTGAGGCTTATTGACCAATCGACGGCCCTCACTTTCCAAAAGTGCTCTCACTTTGTGGTTATCAACTCCGGTCCTCACTGTGTAGCCAAAACAAACACACAGATACACACACACCCACACACACGTACAATTTCAGAGCACACCTTCATCTTGACATGACGAAAAAATTTAAATGACACAGTGTATTTTGTTTGAGTTGTAACATTAAGACATTTTCAAAGTGCTTCAGGGTGTTTTTGTTGTGTCTTTGTTTACACCAGAGTTCCTCGGTCTTGCGTTCTATAGAGCAGACTCGGAAACATAAAATCATCGCTGTCACCGTCGTCCTCTTCATCATCGTTGACCTATCAAGAATGAGGAGAATGAGCACACATCAATGCTGTTCTGCCACACCTGCAGCAAGACTGTATCATTAATATCCACTCTAACCAGTAGAGTGTGTGGTATGACATTCTTAGCTATCATCGGTGAGGATTTCTCTTTAATTACTATGATGATTACTGAGTTTCTGTCGCTGACACATAGATTGGCAATGATGCCACTAAATGTGGGCGTGCTGCAGCAATTATCACCCGAGCACAACAAAAGAGGGAAATTGATAAGCGCAAGTCACAAGTGACAAGTATGTCACTAAGGAAACTTTGCCAACAAAGCTCGGCTGTACAGTGTTGAATCATAGCGCTGAAGCTGATTCCGAGTCTCCGTGTTCGAGGTGGTGTTCGTACCTGTTGCTGTTTTTGTTTGTCCGACTTGGATTCTGTGTCCTGAAATGCCACGAAATGTATCAGGGTGCTCATTCTGAAAAATCATAGAACAATTCGGTTATAAAAGAAGAACTGATCTCTCTCTGTGAGAAGGATCACATTGAGAAGCACCTTCTTTTATTCAGTTACCTGTGGTACACCATGGCTACGAACTGGATGAGAACCAGCAAAGCGAAGGCCAGGAGGAACATGAAGCCCAGTGGGTCGATGTAAATGTATTCTCCCGTGAACTGCAGGTTGGTGTCGACCTTCGGCACCTGGATGAAGATGACCGAGTCCAGAAGCTGAAGGCAGAACGTCGTTACGAGCCAGAAGGCGTTACAGATGAAGTAGAAGAAGGTGATCTGTGCGTTCGGAGAGAAAAAAAAAAAGATTTATTTTACGATCATTTTGTGTTTTTTCATCATGAGATTTCATAAAAATGTCATTTAACACACCTTGTTTCTCAGACTCTTGAGTTTTTCAGTCATTTCTTTCTGCTTCTCTTTGTCGTGAGGCAGAGGCTCCAGGTATTTGGCTGTCAGTTCTCTGAAGAACTGCTCCTCGTCCTGCAGGGAAAAAAAAGAAACTTAATTAAAAAAAAGAAATCCGGCTGCATTCATAGAAGATAGAGATCATCAACTCATCAGACTTCTATAGAGAGACTCCTTCCGGTTTCCCTCATGGGATCTTATTTCAGAATCACTTTGTATGGTGGTGAATGGAGACAGACATATTTTCTTAATCCCATTTGAATTGTGCCATGACTCATGTATTTAAAAGATAATTGTTCAAGTCAATCATCCAAATAAAGTAAGAAATTAACTATAAGACATGTCATTATAAAGACAACACTGACAATAGTTGCGTTACCTCATTGAACGCTCACCAAAACATGTCACTTAAACATTGTAGATCTGCTCCGGCATACTGCAGCTCACAAAACTGACCCACTCTCCTTTCACATAACTGCAGTTGTGTTTATTCTGATTTTCATCTTTTTTTAGTGCCTCTTCTGTGCTGAAGCGGCGGCCATGTTGGTGTCGTGACGTGTGTTGAGTAAGATGATGCGGTTTAACACAGAGCTAGATGATATTTTACGACAAAAAGGGCCTTTTTTTAACTTGGTAAACTATTTTCAAATTGACCAACTGACTACAGTGTTTTCTGAAATAAGATCCCATGAGATTGAGTTTCAGCACTCTCACTATATATATATATTTTTAATATTCTTCTTGCAGCCTGTGAACGTGCCTCCAGCTGGCACTTCAGACCCAGAACCACTGTGGGTGCATGCCAAAATCCACAATTTGGAGGTAGTTTAATGAATGTTTGACGATTAATATTTTTACATACTAAAACATGAGCAAATGAGGAAATCCAGACTTTCTTCTGACATTATTCATTTGTAATATGATGTGGTGTTATTTCTTGTCAGTGCTGGATTAAAGACATTACATTTGGCCTGACATATCTGCCTGATAATCACAGGGTGATGTAAGAACGAGGGAGGGGCTGTGACATTTACACATGAGGATTAGCGGTGGTAATTAATTCACACGAAAGTGAAGAGACAGATGTGACTCAGAGCACGACATTTACTCTGAGTTATGAAACAAGAATTCAGACCTGGTCGAGCGTGTCCTCTTGCAGGCGCATGTCATCGGACAAACTCTGCAGCTGTGTTACCCAACCTGGAGAAACAAGAATGTCACGGAAATATTACTCAACATGAACATTTTTCTACTGATTTTAAGCTTATTTTTGCAAAATATCATCACATTAAACTTACACTGGTTTGGGCAGGTGAAAGCAGGAACCTCTGGCCTGAAATAAAAAAGGAAACATGTTACACAATATTCTCTTGTCCCTGATAATATGTTATTAACCAACATTATTAATGATTGTAATCTTGAACACAAACACTAAGCAACAGCGATGAAACTTCAAACACCCTCCGATCAATCTTACCTCTGCTCCTCCTCACGATTCCTCACTTCATCCACAATAGTGTTTTGGGGTTCAGGTTCAGGTACTGCTGCCTCCACGCTCGGGTCCTCCTGGTTCACTATGAGCTCTTCTGAGCTGCCTCTCCGACAGAGTTTTCTGCAGCATTTGGCCCGTGTGAAGAATTCTGCAAATGTGCTTTTGACTACAAGAGTAAGAATGAAGTAGAAGTAGAACGACTTAGAATGATTTATCATGTTAGTTGTTTCACTGATACATTTGGAAAAAGGGACTTCTGTTTGCGTGAAACTGAAAACCTTTAGTAATGGGAATGAAACCATCTAATTTCAATTTAAACTCGACTGTAATTGATTGAATATGGTAACTACCAAATCACCAGGTGAGTAAATTATAATCACAAGAAAAACTTCATTAAAGATTTATGGAAGTTTTCCCAACGAAGAACAAAGTTGCTCACTAGTCACTCCAGTGTGGCACAACATGTCACCTGCCTATCCGAATCCCACAATCATCTATTCTATGAGTTACTCTGAGTTTCACAAGTATTTACCCTTCTGGGTTTGGGTTTGTGGGGCCTGGGCTGCCGGTGTGGCGGCTCCAGGAGCAGGCGCCGTCTCTCTGGTGCCCCAGGACACGTTGTTCATGTTGACCATGGAGTAGATGGCCAGCAGCAGGTAGGCACTGGGGATGCAGAGGATGTAAAGGAAGCCGTACACCACCAGGCCGACCTCCTGAGGGTGCAGGAGCGCAGTGATGATGTAAAAGCAGGCGAGGGTAATGATGAAGATGCCGCTTGGAGTCATGATGGTTCCTTCCTTTACCATGCTGACTGTTGGACGGGAAAAAAAGAAAGCCGATGGAAAATGAGAAGCAGTAAATCGTTTGGTATTCACAGGCTTTGTTGTGTTTGTGTCCAACATACCTATTAATGTGAGTGCTGAGATCATCATGTGGAAGGCGTACAGGACGCTCATGACCGCTGCAATGAGAATCTGAGTGTCTGACTTGATCTTGAAGCTGATTCCGAGGAAGATAGCAGGAGGGATCACTGCCAGAACCAGAGCGGCGTTGGGGTGAATGTCCAGCAACACGGTCAAACTACCTGAATGGTGGACAGGAAGTGAACAAAAGAAATGCTTTTACAAACACATGGAGCTCGGTGTAAGTCAAACTCTCTCGGCTAAGATGGCAGAAAAATAGCTCGAAAACAAGCCTGACCTGCGATCATGAGGACGACGGTGGAAGGCGCCAGTACGGACGAGGCCAAGCTGAATAACTGGTAGAACATGTAGGGTTTGGACATGGACGGGTTCCTCTTGGAAACCAGAGTACTGGAGCCCAGCAAGTCCGCAATGTTGGCCATGGTGGAAGGTCCCCATCGACGACGCTGAAGATGGCAAGTAAATGTTTTCATAACTTATATTATAAAACATTAAAACATTAATCATTAGGGCCACACGGTCCAACCAACCATTAAAATCATTACTGTCTCCTCAGTCACTCTTTTTAAAATGTATTTTATCTTTATAGTTATATTCGATATGGAAAAGACAAACATGTATATACAAATATATTTAACTTACATATTTAAATATGACTAATTTTCACATAAATTGATAAAAAACACCCGACATACTCTGCTGTTCGCCTGGTCGCAGCAGTGTTTGGTTGGAAGCAAAGCCACATTGTTGTTTTTGTCTTCCTTTGTCACAGTGACATTTACATATTGACACACACTGTGCATGGTAATTATCTCATAAATCATCATGACTGTGTACAGAAGAATGATGTTCCTTTCAGAAAAACCAGAAAAGCGAGGCACCGTTTTGGATCTGGCTCAAAGAATCTTTCGAGAACAATTTTATTTAAGTGTCTTACAATGGCAGATGACAGGTTCAGAGCTACTTCACCCTCTGGTGCCAACAGATTGTGCAATATAAAAGTGGTTTTGTCTGATCACCTGGTTGTAAAACTCTTTGAACTCCTCGGGAGCGTTGGTGTAGGCGTCCGAGGCCGCGTTGTACTCAACTCTCCATCCTTGCTTCAGCAGCAGAGTGCACAGCCAGCGGTCCTCACCTGCAGGGACGATCACAGAGATTCTCAAAGATCAATAGACAGAAATTTAAAAAATGATTCGTAGCTGGAGGATTAGTCAGTTGGTATTGAGGTGATTTGTTGTGCGTACAACTGAAGCATAAAAAAACTGTCCGGCCTTTTTAAACCAAAATCAGAGCACTCACAAGCACTTTTGGACAACAAGACACTGCTGAGACTAACTGATATAGGCTAACACACTATCTGGCAATACACTGCACTGTCAGCTGTACAAATAGACCAGAATCAGATATGTAGTCTCCAGTTTGACGGGCCGCTCCTGTGATCTTTCAGTTACCTTGGTCGTACTGGATGTGGTGTTGAGCCCTTGACGCCTTGATGGTGTACTTTTTCATCACGTTGTCGTCCATCAGCGCCGCTGCTCTGAACAGACTGAAGCAGCCCGGGCTGCACAGCACGCAGCCGAACACGTGCTCTGCCGACTTGTGAAGCCAGTGGCCCACTGCGTATTCAAACTTCTGGTACCACACCATTGGACCTGCCAGGGAAACACACACTGTTACTGCATCAACCTCATACTGTGTATATGATTTGCAAATTGTGGATTGTCTTGAGTAACTGCCTACAGAGATTCTTCTTTGCATTGTACAATTATCAGTTCTCTAGTTTTACTGACCTGATCCGGTTGGGTGAATCCGGCCACACGCTGCCCCGATGTGCGGATACAGCCTCAGACGATCGATGAGCAGCATCACAGAAGACGGCTGGAAGTCCGTGTCTCCATCTAAAGCCAGCAGGTAGGTGTTGTGCTTTTCTTTCTAGAAGAACAGAAAACAGTTTGCTCTGGATCGTCGTATAGAAATATTCAGTCTGTGTTTGCATGCACATGATTGATGATTTCTCTCCTCTCACCTCAAACTCTCTCTTCAGCTCAGCCTCGTTCCCTCCTTCCCCCCACTTGCCGAAATACTTGGTCGTGAGCTTCCAGCCCAGAAGGTAGTACAAGTACATGACCTGGGAAATATAACAAGTCTTTCAGTGACAACGTCTCCCAACATCTACATGAATATACTGACAGTTCAGATAAGTGAATACCTCAAAAATCTACAGAGTTAAAGTCTTTAAGAAAATAATCGGAAGGCAGTGACCTCACATGTTGAAGCACTGACTCATTTCTTCCTACCTGAGACCATCTCTTTTTGTGGCGGATGAGTGTCTTGTCCTTGAAGTGAACCACCAGACTGTTTCCGTACGGCATGGTGACCACCAGACGCCCTCCGTACGGCGTCCTCACAACCGTCTGATCTGGGACCTGCTGCTGCTTTTCGAAGAGGCCTTTATCGAGGTTCAGGAAGGAACTGATGACAGAGGAGGTAAAGCACTTAAATCTGTGAGATTTTTCAGCATTTGCTTTCTTTTATAAATTAACTTTGAGTTTCGCCGGTTTTACCTGTAAACTTCTTGGATGATTTCAACCAGCATCTCTGCATACTCATTGACGTGGCTTCCTTGACTCCCAGGAACATCTCTGAAGGCGTCGTCGAAGTAGATGTGGCCTTCAAAAGACACATCACTTGCTTCTCCGTCCCTCCGCGGCCTGTACTGGTCCAATCTGAGGAGTTACATGAAACACTTAGACACACAAGATACTGTGTTGTTGTTGATCCAAAGAGGAATTTTTCCACTGTGAAACTGAAGGTTGTTGCATTGCAGTAGAGATCTTTCAGACCACCTACGACAATCTACAATTTTACAGGATTCTGAGACTTTGAAAAAGAATTCAAGATGTTTGAGTTACATTCACTGGACAGCCTTGCTTTTAATCATATTGTATTTCACGATATCAAGATTCAGACTCCTAAGACAGCAAACACCCTTAAGTGCCGTTGAAAAACACAAAACCAAATATGTCTGTCCTCATCAGAAAAACGACCTTATAGACTGAAAATGAAAGCAGGATATTCGACTCATATTTATGGCATTTTAAGAGGTGTGACCTCTAGTGGCTGTAGTATTTATTGCACCTGAAAAAGAGGAAGTGAGCAGAAAAAGTATAAGGAGTGAAGGGTCCCGAGAAAGGAGGCTCGAGATGGACGGTCGGGTTCAAACAATCACAGGACGAAGTGAAGTGACATCACAGAAAGTTACTTAGGTAACGAGGTGTGTTTGTAATAGAAATCCAGAAGAAAGGTAGTGATTTTAACCCAAACCACATTGTTTTCCTAAACCTGACCAAACTGCATGAAGGTCCAGTATGTGTGTTGCTGGTGCGCTGCAACAGGCATGTGGTTTGGGAATGGTCCATGTGATCACAGCGCTCAAAACCACATGAAGCCTAAAGCAGCCAGTGGAGGTTTTGATAGTTATTTTAATGCTGGCTGGTTTCAGAATAAAATCCTTGCCCACCTATCTACAATATCATAAAAAAACAAACTACTCTCGAGAAATTAGGAAGTTGAGGAATCACGTTTGTTTAGGAAAAAGGCAAATGAATTCTTGGCTCCTTACCGAAATATTGAAATCATTATCTTCATCATCTCGTCGTAGGTTTCATGCCACATGGTTGCACAAAAGAACACTTTCACTGGGTCCTGTGGTCTCAATCTGGAAATGACACATTTTTGGAAAACTGAAAAAACACAAACTCACAAACACACGGGCAACCAGAGGCCCTAAACCTGACCTGCACTACCATAGAAAGCTAATCTTAAAGATCCAGTGTATAGGATTTAGCAGCATCCAGCTGTGAGGGTACAGACTGCAACCAACTGCACTCCCCTCATCTCACCCTCGCCTTTGCTGGCAGCTAAAAATGTGAAAAACGTCAAAGACATTCTGGGTGCCTGTGCAACCTGGTGGACTAATTCCAATTATATTCCATTTCTGTCATTCCATCCTCCTAACTCCAACACATTGGACATTTAACCCTTGCGATTATTCATCATCTCATCATCATTTCAAGTATCTTTTGTTTCGGACACACCTGTCGAATCTTTGCTGATTAATGCATTTATAATTTTACGTATGGGGACATCAAACAGGTGTTAACCACATACGCTGACTCATTTAATAATGACACGCCATGAAAATGTTTAGTTGGAAAATGATATTGTAGCTCTGCATATATTATGTAGTAATTAAGCAGCTTTTTAAGGTTTCCTTCCAGTAAACTCAGCCTCAGTCTAATCCAAGTTTTAAACAAACCAGAAGCAGAAACAAACTAACAACACAAACACAAATGACATCTACACTTACGTCTTTCGCTTTTCAGTCGTCTGGATGTCAAATCGAGCGTTCAGAAGCAGCGACTGCTCTATAAACCCTCCTTCATACAGCCTCCTGATGAACACGTCTTGAGTTCTCTGGATGCGATGCAGACTGAGCTGCCACAGGTGGAACGTGGCCAAGACAAGCCCGAGCCACCACGACACCGCTGAACCTGAAGGGAGAAAAGTGACAGGATTAAATGAAGATTCCATAATCATCTACTCTACCACAAATTACCACAAACTTTAGAACGAGATTCAAAGTCTTGAAAACAATAGACTTGTTTTAAAAACGTATGCAAAAACAACAGATAAAACTCATCAAGCATCTGCAAAGTCTCTGAAAGCCTCAAGATCCCAAAACTGATTTCAGTCTATTACCTGTCAGAAGGCCAATGTCCGTTATGTTGGACATGTCCAGGAAGCACAGAGTGTGTGTCACATCCAGAACCAGATGTGGGAACACACTGTCGTTCACGCTGAGGTTTCTTCCATCCACAACTACATCGCAGTAGTCTGTGAAGCTGATGCTTTGAGTGCCGTTCAGACTCGTTCTGTAGTCCTGATAGTAAACGATAACGGGGACGACGAGCAGAACCATGACGGCCAGAGAGGCGAGGTACAGAGGCAGGATGAAGCATCGCCTCAGTGCGTGCATCTTACAGGCCGCCAATGCAAACCAGTGGCAGAGAGCAGAGGAGATGAGCTGGACCCCGATGATGATGGCGATAATTCTTGTCTCGCGTGTCGGGATCGACCTCACTACGTCCCAGTCCATTTGGCCAAGAGGGACGTAGGCTCCGAGGACACAGGCGGTCACGGCGATCCTGAGGAGGCTGGAGAGGATGTGCAGGATGTTCTGGCACCTTGCCATGTCTCTGCACAGGTTCTTGAGGAAGACGGAGCTGCTGTTCTTGCTGATCAGTCTGAAGTAGCTCTCCCACCAGTTGAAAGACACCAAGAAGGACCCACCAACAGCCAGACCCACCCAAATGGCCATCTTGGTATCAAAAGGATCTTTCATAATGTACAAGACGAGGAACAGGACGTAACCGAGCACAACGAGGATGAAGGCGGTGATGGACGGCAGCAGGAAGCGGTTCCGTTCTTTGGCGGTGCACTGAGCGACCACCTGTAGGAGCGCGGAGAGGACGGCTACGCTGTTCAGTATCGTCACGTTGGTCACGATGTCCAAGTGCGGCATTGCCACGATGGTGAGAATCGCCGCACCCAGAGACACCAGGAACTCAAAGAACAGAACCTGGAGAGGAGAAGCAGGAGCGAAACACTGATAATTCATTGATTTACTCACAGCTGATAAAAGATTATCACTTTAAGCATTAGCTCAGCTTTACATTCAAAGGGTCAAACACGAAAACTGTAACAAAGGTGTTTGTGGTGCAGTGCATTGAAGGAGGCAAGGAGGATGAGAACATTTCATGAGCTGTTTTAATTGTCTACATGTAACCAAATCAGAGTGGTGACAGTCACCTGCAACACAGCTTCAAGGCTTTAATTAAAAGAGGAGCGATAGTTCAGAAATGTTGTCTCACCACAGCCGCAGTGGTTTTGGCCGGCAGCTTTGACGATCTGTAACACGCCTTCCAGATGCTCTTTTGCAAGAGAAGCACACTGGATGCGACGAGAGAGCAGCCGATACACAGCAGAGCGACGGGTTTCTGCTCAGCCGGGAGCGTCTCTGTGCCTTCACTGGACAAAGTGATGAGAAGGAGGAAAGACGTCTGGAGCAGAGGACAAAGTGATGGTGGTGCAGAAAGACAAGTAGAGAGATAGAGAGATAAGAGAAATGTACTTTATTTAATATGAGCAGTTAACTTTTAACGCTACTGTCAGCTGAACTCAACAAAAAGCTCCTTAGATTACAAAAGATATCCGAGCATTTTACTCATCTTCCCCATAAAACTGCTTTGTTTTGTCACTTAATCCATTCAAGCTGTTAAAATAGAAGAGCAATTCAAATTTGGACAAAGTTGTAGAAGTGTCATTAAAACCAAGAAGCTGAGAAATTAAGCTGACAGTGAAGTTTAAAAACAAAAAATACAAAAAAATAGATCCTTCTACGGTACAGATATTTCCTCTCCTTCTCCTTCATCTCTCTTCTTCTTCTTTTCATTCTTCTTCTTCTAACTTTTCTTCCT